>QRAM01000249.1:88784-134678 GCA_013436055.1 Halocynthia roretzi | reverse complement strand
ATTAAGTTGAACAGAATATGTCAATCAAATGTTTAGTGAATAAAGAAGCTATACTATGTCTGGAGTCTCAACTTTTTTATCAAGAGACCAAGAGACTCAGTTCACCAGTTAAAGTCATTTAATATTAAAACAGTCACGTAGAGTTAATTCCGACCAGGATAGTCCTTGAATATGCTGTCCCCGACAACTTTCATTTGTTTTCGTTAACAAGTAAATGCCTAATAAACAGTCAGTCAGCCGCCTGTTGTGTAACAATTGTGTTAAAGGTATCGCGGGATTATGTTTTATCCTATGAAAATGAAATAGATGATCATCTTACGAGTGATATTTACACCCAAACAAACCTTGTTGTTTCATTTTTTTGCATCACATGATTCATAAATACACTACTAAGTTTCTTTTTGTACTAATTTTTATCGTGCCGGTTAATAAATCTCCCGCTTATTAAATCCTAAATCGCCTGGGACCGAGGTGGAATTTTTAAGCAGATTTTACTGTGATAGATAACTTTTATAAACAGAAGTAACAATATTTACTTGTTGTCCAGTGAAAGGATCCCACACATGCATAGTTCCATCGTTGCTGAGAATCAATTGCTCAGATTCAACAATACCAACATAGTGGATGCTTTTCTTGTGACCTTTGTAAGTGAAACATGGTTGGCATGACGAATCTTTTTTCACCAGTGCTTCCATCCTATTGGATAACGACCAGATCTTCACCGTCTTGTCCCGCCCACCAGACAGAAACCATTCTTCTGATTGGTCGATACTGAGACACCTGTTTGGTAATGGATCAGGATTAAATTCTGGTTTAAAGCTTATCATTTTTTTGGCCCCTAGTAATCATGCTGAGGACTCCAGGGGGGCCAACCGGACCTGAAACCTGGAGAAGGGATGCTCAATCTTCCTGATCTTATAAACCGCATCGATTTAAACTCCACTGACACTCCGTCCGCACATATTTCATCGTGGCTTCAGATAAATTATGGGTAAGTTTCATGGTGAATGGGTAACATATTGATACACAGCGTCATTATATTTCAAGCGGTAAATAATGTCATGACACGGCATACTTGACTGCATTGTTGTGTCCACTAAATGTCTGTAATTCAATTTGATTGAAGTGAATGTGTTTGTCAACATCTGACAATCCAATTTCATGTTCCCAATAGGCAAGCCAATTCTCGGTCAACTGTGACGAACCGTTCACTAAAAAAAGCAGAGCTTGAAATAAACTTGTGCTTCAGATATATCCACAGCTTCAGCTGCTTCATAATTATATTGAGGCATCAGGGGCAACCCCAACCTTTAATAATCAGGATTTTCATGCCACACAGCCTCTCATTTTTACCCAGCAGTCCCAGTCCACTATGTACATTCTCAAATTGCCCGAATAGCTAGTCCCGCCCCACTTACATTTCAACGTCCTTCTTGCGCTCTCCTCCAAATGATCCTCTGTCCGTATTCCACCACTAGATGTCAGCAAGGTTGTCATGATATCAAACTCCTCTTCGTTAGACACCTTCTCTCTGTCAGGTGGCGTCGCAACAATCAATCTGTTTCCTACCATTGTGATGTCAGGTGTGTCATGTGATTTATACGGAGTTGAGGTCATCCGAGTTGTCGCTGCTGTCTGTGTAAACGATCAACGTTCAATTATAACAATATTTTGATTGATGAATAGCAAACTAAAATGAAATATTTCGCAGTAGTAAGTGCATTTATTAAAGGTACAATAATGTATATCCAGTATTATATTTGGAAAGATAACACAGGAGTTTATTACAACTATCAAGCAGTATTTTCCAATTCAAGTGATGGTCAAGTTATCTCAATTAATAATTCAATAAGCTTAACTTGTATTTTTGAGCTGATGATACGTCAGATGTTTGAACAAGAGTGCAATTTCACTGCTTGTTATATTCACAATTGCTTACACTACTATCATTGACTACTAGCTTAATGAAGTATCAACTCCCATTCACTCACTTACCCTGTCTTTCCCTTGATTAAGAACATGTTCATGTTGAAGGCTCAACTTCCAGATATATTCATGTGTTCCACTCAGTATATTTTCCATGTGAATATTGCCAAGCATTCTACTGAACGAAACATACGCACAGTATGCTGTCTCCGGGCAAAAGGTAGAACAAATTTCCTGATTAGGATCACTCGGTGGCACCAGAGATGGACAAGAATCACTTCGTTCACCACTGGATGGTTTCATGAGCTGAATATCATTAAATAAACATTTTAAATCCTTCATTTAACATTGCTGGGTCCTTTACGGGACACATACAGTAAAGTTTGCTAAAGGCTTACACCATCTTCAAGTAATTTCTAACATTCATCTCGCTATATACAATGAACTCTGACCTTTTTCTTACGGCCTTGTGATGGTGAATCGTTCAACCATGACATATGCAGATGCTGCTTCACGTTATCTTCGACGTTTTGCAAAACAACAGTATCACCAACCTGGGAATTCAAAGTGAAATCAAAGATTTTCAATTTAATGTCTCTGGTCACGGTGCCAAGGCAAGTTTCGCGTCCCCTGTTCCGTTATGTTAAAAGCCTGCAAATTCCCTCAACTTTAAAACATAGTTTATATCATTTACTTTGTAAGTTTGGGTGTCATCATCTCTATGTATAATAACTGCGCTAGAGTCGGCTAACTCCTCAGTAACATTCAACCAGTGAGATTTCATGCTTGACTGCACACCAGTGCTTGAATTTTTCTTGTCACCAAAGTAACTGAAAAGTGAAAATAAAGCAAATAAAAAATTATGAAGTGAACGCTATTTTCCCCAGCCTTACGTATATTTTGCGCTAGTATACTTGCTGTGTCAGTATTAAAACAATACCTGAAAAAAGTTTGGAAAAGACGAGTCAAGTGAGTCCGCGACATTTCTCGTCCGATCCGAATCACGATCAGCGCCATCAAGTGGATGATTTTCAAGCAAAGATTTTTGCGTCTCGAAGAACCGCCATGGAAGCTGAGGAAAAATTTGATAAACTATTAGAAAAAACGAAAATCAAATAGTATTTTGATATTGAATATGCTCTTTCACTCTAACATTTTTTTAGCAGCATAAAAATAATATACATAACATAGTCCAGAGAGCAGGATTTGCACTTTAACACCTGAAAGCTGGTGTACTTTTTGATCAGTTGGCACCGAAATATTCCTTTGTCTGTACATCATAGGCATTTATACATAGATTCCCGTTTTCTGGACAGGAAATCCATGAATTCGCTCTCAGTCATAGTGGAAGCATGGTCATGGGTGCAGTAGCACAGTGTTCAATCTTATTTTTTCTTACTAGTAGTAACAACCCCTCTATTAGTTTGAAGGAACATTAGGCGCGGCTTGTAGTAGCACTTGGATGGTGAAAATGCCAATTCACAAATTGGAACTTTTTTCCGGTCAATCAAACATCACTTTATTACCTGATTTCCTTTCTCCCAAGCAACTTTATGATAGGAATAATAATTTCATTCGAAATTCGCTTCAGTTGTTCCATCAAGGTCGCATCATCGAAGTACGGTATGAAATGGGTTGCCGCCACAACGCTAGCCTCTAGTGCAGACTGCTCACGGAGAGTGAATTTTGTACTTTTGACTGCCGATGACACCTAGTGTAAAATATATTCAACGGAATTTTCAGCAGGAGCAGATTGTGGAGATATTAAAATAGATGTATCCATACACAGAGCAGAACAATCCCTCTCTAGATATATACAGTGGAAGCCACTTATTAGTCGCAGGGGTCCCAGGCAACAAGGCATTGGCCGATATGATTATGGCTACTTTGCCCCTGATCACAGAATGAATGGAAAGCTTACTACGTACAGTGTATGTGAGATGAGCGATGTATTGCAAAGTAATTATAGATGTTCCAAATAATGAAGCAGCATACATCAAACAGTTCAAAACTTCTTTCTGCTGAGGATGATCTGAAATAGATGAAATAAAATTATTAGAATTAGAATTAGAATACAATATTATTCCTTATAAAGGAGTAAAAATACATTCTTGAGTTAATTATTGAAAAATACTTTAATAGTCATTCGATTCAAGACTTCAGTTTGCTGGTTTTCTCTGTCAGAACAAATTTTTTTCCTGTAACTTAACAAATTGAGAAAGCCTTTCAAACTTTAATAGTCATTCAATTAAAGTCGATTCAAAACTTCAGTTCACCGGTTTTCTGAGTCAGAATGAATTCTTTTCTCCTGTATTTTAACAAATTGAGATAGCTCTCACCTGTGTCAAGCAAGAAACACTGATTGAGAACTCGAAATAAATGTCGCACGATATATTTCGAAGTCAGCGTTGGTCCGATTTTTTTCATCAACCAATGAATACTCTTCGTAGACGCCTCATCCTCTTCCGACTGCCTCTTGGAAATCAGAGCATCTGCCAAACATCTCGGGATGTTCTGAAGGAAATTCAGGATCCCAAGTCTCGTGTTCAACTGCAGGAGGAAGGATTCTTCGTACATCTGTTGTAACCAGGAGGAGGACATGAAAACTTCATCGGAATCATCTTGTATCATAGAGTAAAGATTCAGAACGGACGGGAAGAGTTTTTCCATGAACAATTTTGGACCTAGAGAAAATAAATACATAATTTTAAATTATAAGGTTGAAAAAAATTGTCTAGATAAACTAGAGTGAGGTTATTTGCTGAGAAATTTTTAAAACTTAACTGAGGTAAGTGTTAAAAATCAACTGTGTCATATCAACGGGCTGCCAGATCGTGCTTATTTCTTTGGAACATGATTTTTTTAACTTGCGTGCTTAGTTTGTCTTAGTTAGACGTAGAAAGTATTTAATCACATATGTTGGTTCCGACTATCGGTATGACCCTTTCCGTTTCCCGAAATTCATGAACAGAGGGAGGACAAAGAATTGCTGAATCAGATCATTTATGATCAAAAATATTATAAGTGATTTGATCGTTCTCGCTTGAAAAAAACGATTTTCAAATACTTATTTTTATTTTTTCGTAGTAAGATGATTTTCTGAATGTGAGATGTAGCAGAGAAGTATATTATTCACTTTTCATCAAACAGAAATTTTGCAGTTATCCACAATTTATACGGTTCGCCTTAGGAGGTCTGGCTATTTTCTCTCAAGATACTTTTTGTTAGCTTGAGAGTTATTCCTTCAAGGTCAAAAGGGTAAGAAGCTTACAGACCCATGCATCAGGTTGTTACCTGTTGCCTTTGAAATTGTTTCAAAGTTTTTAATTAAGAAATATGCAGAACATGGCGTCAGTTGTTGGAGAATTTGCTGAACATGAGGAATAAGAAGTTCGAGACACTCGGTGGTGTCATGGAGACTATCTAGTAATTCTCTGAGATTTCCTGTCAATTCATCGCTGGCGGATTCGTCAAGAGATTTGGAGTAATGGTCGGTGCGAATCTAAAAATTGAAATACGTGACAATACGATACGTGACGTGAAACAGTGACCCTGTAGATGTGAAGGGGGCCCCAAAATGTAGGACTGTCTGCATCTAGTAGCTAGTAGCTAGTAGTGACTATAATATAGTGTCTAAAAGAAGTGTACAACCTTGTAGCACTCCCAAGCCAAACACACTTAACCGGATTAGACAGCGGGCTGCGTTTGCATTTCATTCAAATTGATTTGATTTTCTTGCAAATCAAATTTATCAACTTTAGGGACGCTTCGCTATTCATATACCATCAAAAACAGTGGTACTGAATTCCTGAATTGCGGGCCGTACTCTATTCAAAAACTGCAGCTTCCCGCGGGCTGCACAAATTCGGTTTGCGGTCTGCGTTTGCCCACTGGGCCGCAGGTTGTACACCTCTGGTATGGACCCGTGGTAAAAACTATCATCAAGTGACTCACCAGCAAATAGTCGATTACATCATAAAGTTTTGCAAAGTATGAAGGAAATGGCATGACATGTATATAGGGTGAGAGGAGCAGATCAGGAGTGGGAGGAGGAAGTCCTCGATCTGATATTGTTGCGAATATTGAGGTGTAATCGATGCAAGATGAAGGAGATTGATCGAGACGAGAAAGAAACCTGGTAACAAAGAAGAGAATTAACCGCTATCAGAGTTTGAGCGAAACTAAGTGGAATACATGTATTTTAATAAGGATTTTGCCATCAAATCAGTTCAAGCTATAGTTGAGAATCTTGTACTCACTCTGCTTCACAACACTTCAGATTATCGATGAAATATCGAATGGAATGTAAAATGCTGAACGACAGTTGATTTTGATGAAGTTTAAAACACTCGATGCAGATCTGAAAGAAAGTTTCGAATGCTTTGTAAATGAACAAACCTTCATAGCAATACTGTAGAAAAGACATTGAACGGGGAGAGTGATAAGATTAATGCTAGAGCAAGGAGATGTAATATGTAAGTCTCAGAGAATGATGAGATGTGGCGATAAAGAAACTAACGTGGAATTGATTATCAAAACTGAATTGTGATTAACTCTTCTGCAATGTGGAGTAAAATTATCATTGTTAAAGGAATTTTATCTCAATTTGAAATGAAGCATTAGATATCAATATAATCAAGAAGATTCCCAATTGTGTTGTTCAATTCACACCTTACCTAGGAGTACGTACTATTCCAGTCTACACAACCCTACAGATTTTATATATACGGAATGTCTTCCCTTGTAATCTGGACCCCACAAGAGATTATACAATAATACATACACAAATCTGATAATCAATTACCCTACCATCAAACCATCAAAATGCTTGCATACAAAGCTGCTGGTTAACACATAAGAATCAATGGAAGTGATGCTGCCATATTTTGGGGATTGATTTAACCACTGAAATATACCGTACCTAATTTTCTTCCTGCGTCAAACTTCATTTATGGAAGAAATGTTCAACTCACCTCAAACCTTTCACTTAATGGAATATTTTTTGTTTTAGTTCTGATCTTTGATGATAGATACAGTTCAATGATCAAGCAGATGTAGGTAGCGACGTTGATGTCTGACAAAAGTAGTTCATTTTGAGCTCTGCTCGTGATCTCATGCTGCGCTTCGGTTATTGCATTGCTCAAACTTGAGGTCATTTCTAAACTATAAAGATATGCAATTAGAGACATGTGCAGTGACACCGCAGTGCAGTGACAAATAGAATAGAGGGTCTGCAAGCCCTATTTTTTCATTTAATGTCAGAGGGTAACCAAGATTCATTTCTCTGTTGCGGGAAGCAAATTTGGAATAAGAAATATCACCGTTACTTCATGCTCTTACTATATAGAATTACCTGTTCCACATTTGAGCTTTGAATGTAAAAAGCTTCTCCAGTTGATCAAGTTCTTGCAATGGATCGTACTCAGCAGGAAGTTGGGAATGACCTTCAATGAAGCCAAGGTCTAGATTTTTCTCGAAACTCTGCAGAATAAAATATATTTCAATTTTATCGAAGACACTTTCTTATTCAAATACTTTTTGTAAGTAGCAATGTCTTCGATAGGAAGCGGTGAGAAAAAGGAAAAATGTGCATCTTAGCGCCAGTCAGAAGCTAGACTTAATTAAATTGCTTTCACTGCGGTATTCATTATTCGATGGCTTTTCTAATACTCAATTGAATGATTGCTGATGACAATGTAACATATTACAATATTTTTATTTTGACATCTCTTCTGTGGATGTGGAACATGAAATAACTGCGCGATTCCTCTTGACGTTTGCTTCGTATGCATGTCCACCAGAGGGAGACAAACATTCTTTGCATTGATCGCATCTTTGCCTTGAAGTTTGTAGCCGAACGTGATATCGATCCAGTGATGTAATTGCTGGGACACAAAGTCACTTTCGAGCATTGCTCTGTAAATAATTGTTCAAAGTTCAAAGTTCAGAAGTTGAACTATTCTAAGCTCCTTAAACTTGGAGTGAATGGCCCCATCTCAAACTGAAATTTACCCAAGAATCTGTTGATGACCAATGGATCGACCTAATAGGTAAAGGATGGCCGAACCAGTTTTCAGACCAAGTCCCAGCAAATAATTGCCAGCGTTGCTCGTTGCTTTACAAGAAGGCAAATAAGTAAATCGGGAAAGTGTTGTACATGAGGTGGTTGGTACTTAATTACCGGTTAAGGTTCCCGCTAACTATTAACAATAAGCTTCGATTTACAAATTTTTACGAGCGAGCTCCAGGAGCGTCATTTTTTTGTTAATCGAAGAAATTATGTACATGAGATGTTACCTGTGCTTTTTTAGAAAGTCTTCAACATCACTGCACCAATCAGGAACAGCGAGATCACTCATGTCATCATGAACAGATTTAAACACTGTAGGATCAGTGTATAATTCAGGTATACATTCATCTGGTGTCCATGCTTGCATTCGTTGTATACTTGCTGGATATTCATTTGGTTCCCAGTAAGATCTGTTGATTGAATTCAAACCTGCTCAGAGTGTGGAAGGTCATTTGTCATGGGTCTACCATTTTGAGGTGGCTACCACATGGGCTCACAATTGAGGCAAAGGGAGTGATTTTGGTGAAGAATATTGATACTTGAGAGTGCCTTTGATCACACTGATTTGAGTTCAGACTCAAATTCGGGGTTCGTAATATACATGGGTATAGAGCTTTTTCAACTATCTTGACATCATAGTTGGGGTGTGTATTATACATGTGCTTGTTGTATTCTAGAAAATTACGGTGCACATGAACAACCACTTACTGTGATCATAAATACTAGGGAACGTACCTCACAAGCTTACAAAGAATCTCCTGAGAAGTTTGTCGAGCCATGTAGACGTAATATGTGATGTCAGATAAAAATTCAGGCACATGGTGGGGCACCTGAGCAAGATTGATCGAATTTGATCGATGTCGCCCGTCATGTGGAATCGAACTTTCTTTCATCATTGAGTATTGTAGATCGAGTTGATCATCACCTTTGTTAAGTCTGAAAAAATAGAAAAGTGATCACAGGGTCAGGGGTCAATGCCAGTGAGTACTGCATTAATCACCGATATGAGTGACATCATAACATTAATCGATGCTTGGAGGGTAAAACATGTATTTTCCATTCTGCGTGTGCAAGTCATATCGTGCATTTCATCTTACCTATACTTTGACTTCGTTAAATCTCTCCAGGAATCGTTCTCTGTTTCGAGGCTGGAAACCCAAGGAAGAACAGGATGATGATTCGGATCGTCTCTTGATCGTCCCGATAGTTCATTCAAGAACATCAAATAATCGTAATTGCTCACTTCTCTGCTCACCTGGAGAATATAATTATTAAATTTTAGAGATTTGCCAAAGAGATTTTCCGCACTATTGGGAGGTACTGAAAAAAGCTGGAAACCAGCAAATAAGGNAATGTATACGAGATGAAGCTGTAATAGTTGTATTATTTTCACTAATGTGAGCGTAGGGCACCGAATTATCAACATTACTTCAAATTGAGGTTAAACAATTCCTAACCCAACCCTCGATGTAAACAGTAATTATATCACACCGCTGACCCATACCCACACCCTAACCCAGTGGTTCCTACATTTTTCAAGTACGTGGCCCACATAACAAACAAACTAAAGCCCAGTTGATGCCAGTTTTCATTCAAAATTTTGTCAAAACGACTGAATGGGCATAACATAGGCGATTTTTGAAAAACATAAAAAATACAGGATAAAGGTTTTTAATCGGAAAGCCGCACGGCAAATAGTCTGTTCAAAATATCTCTGTGGCCCACTACTGGTACATGGCCAACAGTTTGAGAGCCACTGCCCTAACCATGATCCATAAACATCCCTTGTTTTCATGTACAAACTTAAATTAACTTTCAACTCCATTAACCCCAATGTACACATTATGTTCAACACTTACTGCAATCAAATACCCCAGTGTACGAGTTCGTTTGGGTTCTGGGAATAGTTAAAGTATATCACAATCACAAAAATCACCGATATGAGTGACATCATAACATTAATCGATGCTTGGAGGGTAAAACATGTATTTTCCATTCTGCATGTGCAAGTCATATCGTGCATTTCATCTTACCTATACTTTGACTTCGTTAAATCTCTCCAGGAATCGTTTTCTGTTTCGAGGCTGGAAACCCAAGGAAGAACAGGATGATGATTCGGATCGTCTCTTGATCTTCCCGATAGTTCATTCAAGAACATCAAATAATCGTAATTGCTCACTTCTCTGCTCACCTGGAGAATATAGAGAGATTTTATAAAGAGATTTTCCGCACTATTGGGAGGCACTGAAAAAAGCTGGAAACCAGCAAATAAGGATAACGAAGCTCGTTAGCAGATGCCAACTTGTGAACTGAGAGTGATCACAAATGTAAACAAATCTGCATGTGCAAATCCCCCACACTCGCATTCAACTTACAAAAAGTATTATGACAATCAAAATCTATGATTGCTTTCACTTTCACAAAATATCAGGATATTTAACAGATAGTAAAGTATCTGAAGTATCAAGGTACTGACCCATTTATCCAACATTGTGGGCAATTGGTCCATCCGGTCAGAATTCCCTTTTCGTTTTTCTTTCGCTTGTTTTAACTTTTCCGGTTTCTTCGAATCTACCGAACTCGAGTCTGCGAAGGTGTCAGACAGATCGACCCGAATCCACGACCTTGTGTCGAGCTCAACATCATCCCAGTGAACAGCTTTCATGTTGAGAGAATATTTCTTCTCGAAGTGGTTGAAAAGTTGGAGAACTTGATATAAAATGAAGAGAGGTTTGATGCTACTTAACTGAAGAACGGCTGGACTGAATGTGAGTGCATTCTGTACAGAATGAGAGACTTTTTGAGACAGTATGTATAGAGTTCCTCTATCAAGTGAAGCAAAAGCACTCAGAGCAGATTTAAGATTGCTATGTGGAGTCGCAGAGGATAAATATAAATCTGGGATCAAGTCATGTGATTGGTTGTTGGTTGCACTATGACCTTCGTCATCATGGTCCTGACATTCAATTGCACTTTCACCTTTGACATCGAAACCTACTTCTCTCTGGATGCTTTCATCAATGGTGGGAAGTTGATCATCAGATTTCTCGGGTTCGGTTGAACTTCGACCCTCAATATTATGGATGGTGATTATTTTAATCCCGTGGATTTCAGTTAAAACAGTTTTCAAATCTTGAAAGTTTGTTTCCGGGGCTGGACCGAGATTTTCGTCCCCTTTTTCCAGGCAGTAATAACCGTTCAACGAGAGTACCGCATCTTTATGTAACAGATCTCTGTTTCTTTGACCAACATATGTTAACGTTGATATGAGAGAGTTTTTATATTTCCCAAATTCCTCATTCATCGTTTTCTTAAACCTGAGATTGATATTTTCAGCATTCAGTTCAGTAATAACGACTTCTGTTTTATTCTCACTGCTCCCATGTTGTTCTTCTCCCTTGCTCTTCTCACTGCTCCGATGTTGTTCTCCTCCCTTGCTCTTCTCACTATTTCCATGCGACCATTCTTCTTTTAGTTGGTCTCCTCCAGATCTTAACCAGACGTCTGCTACTTCAGCGATCACCGAGAATTTGTTCCTTCCCACGATGTCATTTTCATTTATGTTAAATAACTGACTAATCCTTTGCTCGATATCAGACATTGCGACAATTTACCAGTTACAGCAACTGGTACGATTACATATCGTAGCAAAAAGCATAAACTTTTAGCATTTCTTCGAGCAACACTGCATAATTTTGCACCGTGGTCATCCTATCACACAGTTCGCTATCACACAGTTTTGGGCAGCAATGCCAATTATGCCCGAAATAGTAAACAATCAATTAAATGGTTTTTATTGATGATACAGAAATAAAATCATTATATTAAATAATTGTTGGTGTCTAGCAACATTCTGCAATCAAAATTTGAATTTTAAAATTCGTAAAAAAAAGATATATCCATATCAATTATTATGCTAAATGTGCCCAAAATATGTCCCAGCCAATTTGAACCCTTTACAATTGGCGGTCTACTCTCAAACTTTGTCAGAATACTTTCACGACGGTAATCAACATTCCCTAAAAGTTTTTTCATATTCTACCGGAATAATCGATGACAATTTTTGTCTTGAAATATCGACATCAAACTATTTTGACGCAAAATACATGTGCTCCGTATTTGCGCCCGACAGGCCCACACAGTGGAGTCAGATTTCTTAACACTACTATAAAAAGTAATGTACTATATGTAAATTCTGACGAAGTTCAAGAGTAGCCTGGCATCTGTAAGGGGTCCAAATTGGCTGGGACAGATATTGGGCACACTCAGCATAATAATTGATGGGGATATATATTTATTTTTCTGCGAATTTTAAAATTCAAATTTTTATTGCAAAATGTTGTTAGACACCAAAAATTATTAAATATATGGATTTTATTTCTGTATCATCAATAAAAACAGAGTAATTGATTGTTTACTATTCCGGGCATAATTAATATTGCCGCCCGAAACTGTGTGATAGCAAACTGTGCGATAGGATCACCGCAGTAACAAAAGATGAAAGTTTCAATAATTTTGCCGGTTTACAATGCTGAAAAATGGTTCATTGAATGTCTGGAATCTATTTTGAAACAGAATTATGAAGGAAATTTGGAACTATGCGTTTATAACGATTCATCGACTGATCTTTCCGTTGACATCTTGAAAAGCTTCGCAGAAAAATTCACGAGAAAAAACATTCAGGTTGTTCTCACTGAAGGAAGGAATGGAGAAAATCCTAAAGGTGAGAGTGTTTACTGTAGCCTTGGATCGGTTCAATAGTCCATAACATGCAGTGACAGGTGAGAGTGTCCCAAGTTCCCCTGTACATACGGTGCAAAACTACCAGAGTAAAGTTGTTTCATCTAAAACAAAGTCGCTTTATCCCTGGAAAAAGATAAGCTTGGGAATCCTTCACTCACTAAGTCAGCCGATCAGTCCACAACATGTAGTGGTGCCAACCAGTAGGCTATATACACACTTCCTCTTACAAAGGAGGATGCTCTGTTGCTTAACATCAGTTACAAAGACTGGAATATTGATTGAAAGTGCTGTTTGTTGTGCTCAATAATCGGTTTGTAATTCGTTTCGCATGAAAAAATAAATAAGATATGACGCAATAATTATGACGCGTTTCCAAAAAAATCACTAAAGAGATACCTATGTTCCGCGGAAAGCGGTAGAGAGCAGGTAGTCTCTCTATTGCTTCCTTACGGCTGCTAGCGACTATAAAGTATTAACCGCTAGCTGATATTGTGAGACTGTTCGAAATTCATATCCGCTAGCTGGCAGTATAAGACCGTGCGTAAATGTTTTGATGATTGTTTTCCTGTGATTTTGAATTATTTAAACACTGAAACGTCATAAAATATTGATTTTATTACAGAAATTAGCTAATAATGCTAATTTGATTTATATATTCCAACTGGGTATGATATATCTGATTAGACTTCTTTTTGATGTTCATATTTTTCCATGCAATCACAATTCATGGCCCGAATTCGACGCTGAAATAATTAAAATCAATACTTTGGTAACAGTGCAAATAAACATCAAAGTTCATAACGCAAGGTAGTATGAATTGTACAGTTCCCTGAGGCAAGTGTCATTCAGCAGTACCAAACTAAATACAGCTATAGCTGACCAGGGTTATCTTAGCTGCACTCGGCGTATCGAGGATGATGTGCGACAATATACTTTATCTTGAATTTTTCATTGAATGGTTACCAGGGCTACTTACTATTAGTAAGAAGTAAACACTGTGCTATTTTACCAGGATGTGGATTTGCAAAGAATCGTGCTGTCGAATCAAGTTCCGGAGATTATTTGTGTTTCCTCGATGCTGATGATGTCATGGAACCAGAAAGAATTAAAGAACAATTGACCGCTGCCATGGAGACAAGCGAAGACACTCTGATTGGTTCACAAGTACGACAGAATTTAAATTTAAAAATAATTTAAGTTCCGCGAATCCACTATTAGAACAGCAGAGTATATTAGTAGTTGTCAGATCACTAGGCCGAGCATTACGTGCGGACATGCGGACCGATATTTTTAGGGAGTAGAATTTTATAGACAACTAATGATGGTAATAATTGGAATCAATAGTACTAATGAACATGGTTCAACCGAAGTATTATGTTTGTTTTATGTGACCTAATGAATACTGGACAACGATCACGGAGTTCTTCCCTTGTGATCGGGAGTGTTACTCGGCAGAGTACGATAAGTAACGATAACTCTACACCGATATATAAAACCCTACAAGAAATACATACAGTATATAAGTTGGCCAAGTAATATATGATATTTATATGTAATGACGTAGTTCTCCTGCCATTTCAGGTCAAGCGTGAACCGGAGGGATCAACAGCTCGATATACGAGATGGATAAATTCAATTAACTGTGACCAGCTCTACACACAGATATATACATCAAACGGTCCGACTGTCGTCATGCCAACATGGTTCTGTCATCGGAAAGTGTTCGAGAATGTCGGTGGTTTCAGCGAAGATGGGAAAGGAGTCCCAGAGGATTATATTTTCTTTCTTCATCATTTGAGGACAGGAGGAAAGTTGATTCGTGTTGATAAGGTTCTGATTATGTATAGGTATGTATTAATTATTCTTTGGCATAGATTAACAGTTGTATCGCGTTTTCCGCATGTACAGTTTCTGTATTAGCAAGGTTTTAGGGGTAACCTAAGGAATAAATATCCCAATTTTTAGCAAGGAATAAAAGTTTCATTTTTTCCTCACTTTAAATTTTATTTTTGAGGCATCATCCGGAAGCTACGAGTGCATCAGTATCGGAGAACACAATCTGGAGAATCCGATTGAAAGAAATTCAAGAAAATGTGATTTCGAAATGGCAGGACTTCACAGTATGGAATGCCGGCAAACAGGGAAGGAAATTTTACAGAGAACTGGACGAAACAAACCGAAAGAAAGTGGCGGCTTTTTGCGACGTAGATACGAAAAAAATCGAGAAAGGAGTTTACATTTACGAGGAATCGAAAGTTAAACCAAAACCGCGGGTTCCGATCGTACATTTTACTCGTGCAAAGAAACCTTTTATAATTTGTTTGAAACTTGATATGACAAACGGAGAGTTTGAAAAAAATTTAAGTTCGTTAGATTTAGTGGAAGGCATCGATTATTTCCATTTTAATTGAACAAAATCATAAATTTCGGGTGATGAATTATCGAGAGTCAAAAGGTTGTGTCCCAATTCCCCTAGATTAGGCTTCACATGACATACGACCTCAGTCAACCGAGAGGTTGCGGGTTAGAACCTGACCCGGGCTATCTCCGTATTCCTTGACTAAGACACAATCACATAGTTCACAGTTAATTCAGGGTATATAGGGTACTGGCAACAGCTCAATGCTCCGTGGTCAGTGTTAAAAGGGGTCTAAACACTTGACATAATGTATCTGTTATTGTAAAATAAAATGGTGTATATGAAATGACATAATATGTACTTTGATTCATTCCCAGTTGCTCAGGATGCTCAGTTGCATAGACTGGAATATTGATTAAAGGTGCTGTCTGTTGTAATCAATAATTACTGGACCATGTCTGTTAATGTTGTGCACTTAGCGCCTTATAGCGTCTGTTTGTCCTTACCCATGAAGCCAGGGGTGATCCCGTTTAATGTGTAGGGCTTCCATAATCTCGTATAGGATTTTGCGAGGTACAACAATATTTTTGGCGACACCAGGGTAAGGCCTAACGTCTTTAACGATCAAGGTATTGAGATAGACGCCATTAAACCACCGCACACTGCACAGTACAAAGATTAAAAAGAGCAAAGAAAATATCTAGAGTGGTTTCAAATAAGTATTTCTAAAATAAATATATTATCGTCATCGCATCTTATCAAAATCATATCAATTTTGAGAAAAATAGAATTCGGCTTTGTCATTCGCTCTCCACGATAAAATAAATAAGATATGACGTAATAATTATGACGCGGTAGCGAAAAAATCACTAGAAAGCAACCTATGTTCCGCGGAAAGCGATAGAGAGCAGGTAGTCTCTCGATCGCCTCCCTACGGCTGATTGTTATGTTAAACTCTTTTCCGCTAGCTGGTAGTATGAGACCATTCAAAAGTCATATCCGCTAGCTGGGAGTATTAGACCGTGTTTATTTTGTCGTAGAGTTTTTGGTGATTGTTTTCTAGGGTCGAATAATAAACGATTTGAAACTCCGATCAATTCAAAAGTAACCACAAGTTATAAATACTATATCATGCATATTTATGATGTATTGGTTTTGTGACTATGATAGCGTGAGTTCAATTGTCAAAAGTTATGAGTCTATTGCTCCGCAGTTCTAGTTTGGCTGCGGCTGTCTTTGGATCAATGCGTTTGGGAATGAAGGTTATCGTGGCTGTAACATTGAAATTGAAATTGAATTGAAAAAAAGAGTAACCACAAATGCTAAGTACACGACATTTAATTTACTACATACATGCTAAGCTGTTGGTTAACACATAATAATTCTTGATAGTTAGATGGAAGTGGCGTTGCCTCTAGGGGTCGACTTATCCGGCGAATACAGGCTGAAACCTAAAATACACTCCAGAAATCAGAAATTTGTTCAATTCTGGATTCTCTCGCGATTGTTCTCTTTAACCGGATTACAATTAATTAAATGTCATTACAACAATATAAAGACAGGTTTATCTCAAGTATTTTTACTTTAGCTTCGCCTGCGAGCATAATTATGAGACTCTATACAGAACAACTTTATATTTACTTTAACTCCATCGGTTACGTAGTTGCAAAAGCAACAGGCTAAGTTGCCCTGAGGCAACGCTATTAACCAGTAAGCTACTTGTAATAAGAAGTGCGTTATTGAAAGGGCGTACAATAGATACGCAAAGAGTTAAACTTGTTCGATTATTTATACCTAATAGCACATGTTGAAAAAAATAGTTTCAAGTTTTCAAACCGCGCCCAAAAACGACGGGAATAGAATGATGAATTCCGTTAGACGTTGTAATTATATGACAGGGACAGAATGACTGGTTTTAACAATGTGAAGAATTAGGCTTATATCCTTTCGTAGACGGGTCTAGTTGTATGTCGCTATCTTGCCCTTCTAGGCACGAAACTGTAGCTTTAATGATCTCATTGTGTAGTATTGTGATTGTCGTTTGTTAAGGCAGATAGCGCTAACATTCAGTAGTTTTTACTGTGAAATTATATTTCGTACTCTGTTAGAATTGCTCATTGATAGGTTTCTTAGGAATGTTATCCTCCGCCAATATTTGACAGAAAACTATTACGTCATTCTCCTAGTTGAGCTAGTGCAGATCATAGTTGACCCGATTCATTCATTATATAATATCGTTTGGTATCATATCAAGTCAGGTCAGGGCAGATGAGAATGTCTTGTATACACAAACTTGTAGTGAGCAGGGATACCAGATTGGAAACAAGTAGCATGGCTTATTAATGAGAAGAAATGATCAATTTATAATATATTTACGTAACTATTTTAAATTCCTCTTATAATTCCTCTATGTTGAAAGGCTCTTGTTAGAAATTCGCTACTTTCAGTTTGTTATTTCCAGCAATTCAAATCGGCAATTCAATGTTCGTGAGATCTACGAGATTATTTGAGAGGATTATAATAACTGTAGCGAGATTGAATACATTTCCAAATGTAAAATCAAAAACGTTTCTAAATATACAACCGTGAAGTGCTGAATATTGGTTTGTCTCCGTTTCAACTGATAATTTATTTTCCGAGTGGTGCGCAGTGAAAAACGCCATCGGCCTAACCTCAGAAACTGTAGCAGATCTCAACCTAAGCTCAACTAAAAAAGTGTTGCTACAATGTATACGACTAAGAATGAACAGTGTTACCTATTTTGTATAACATGAAGCAATAATTCGTCAATTTGTCATCATTTATTATTGCCATCAGCTAATAACCACCAGTAACCAGTAAAGCGCTTTGATTTACGACTGAATTGGTGGTGTATAGCAGGGCTTCCCAAATTTCCCAAACACTTCACTCGTAAATCGAAAACTCGTCACGCAACCCACAGTTTGAGAAGCCCTGGTGTATAGGATATCTGTCACGAGTGTAGCAGCTTCTAGCTGTACTGTACAATATTTAAATATAAAAAGCCAATCTATGTTTTTGAGAGAGTAACAGCAATTTCAGCAGCAGCATAAACAGCATAAACAGCATAAGTGATGCATCGGCCTCTTAATATAAATTCAGCTCGATGTGAGTTTTTTAAGTTTTACATAATACATGAGCAGATCAATGAATTGACGGTGTTCAAGCCTAAATTTACATATACATCATGCAGTGTAGTTGATTTCAGCGTAGGACAGGATGTTATATATTTGAAATGGAATTATGTATTATAAACCAAGTTTACTGTATTAGATTGAGGAATAAATGGATTGAATTTATTACTACTAGGCGAGTGAAGGTTTTTTTAACCGTTTACTAAGTACAAGGCGTCTCAAAAATCACTTATACACAATAATGCCTGTCTTTCTTTCCAGATATCCGTACAATCCCGTCTGACATAAATCAAACGAAGTCTTTAAGATTTCTTCTGATATTTCCATTTCAACTGGATTTCAAATATAGTGACAACATTACAATTAAAAAGAAGTTGCAAAATTGCAACCTGACAAGAGGTTTACAATCTCATTTCATTCAGTTTCTGAAGTATTGTCACTGGTGACGTTGCATAATATTGTGGTAACAGTTTCAACTAAAACATTTCAAAAGCTTTTCTTGATTTATGCCAGATAGGATTAGACAGATATTTGAAAAGAAAATTAGGCATCAATGAAAGTATAAGATATTTTGGAGTCACAACCGGTTTAAAATAATAATTCTCAAATAAACTATAAAATAATATACTTCAGGATGTAGCTAGTTTATAAATACACATTTTGTGCAATGTAAGCTAGAGGCCTGCAATTGCCGTTTGCTCGGATAAATCTTAACCTGATAAGCTCTTATATAAACACATTGTTGTTTTGGCAGTTAAAGAACATTAGAGCGATTGGAATAGGACCCGAACATGGGGTTTTTCTTTATTCATAGATTGTTGTGGTATGCATCCGGGTCCTCTATGCCTGGTTTGGTAACGATGGGGAATTGTGACAAACAAATAACCAAACACGCAATCTGCGATGCTAGATTAACGCAAAGGGCAAATTAAATATAATTCTATTGGATGAATATCAAGAATGGGACGGGAATAATTTTGCACATGAAAGTTATTAAACGAAATCCAGTAAGCTAATATTTCATTAACCAAGAATAAGTTGAATTATAGTAATTATTACCATTATAATGGTCAATTGGTAGCAATTGCAAGTCATTTATTAAAGAAGATTAATTATAACACTTGGTTTGTTATTACTAATTTGTTTACAGATTATAAATCATAGAAATTCTGTAGAATTGTGTGGAAGAGAAGTTCGACCAGTTGTACAACAGGTAATGAGATCCATGTAACTTTATATCTGCACAGTTTAGCCTGAATTACAACATTTCTGCGATTCACGAGTATAAGTCATATGCCCTTAAGCATTGAATAATACAGTAACTGTAGCTCATCAACCTCAACCTAAGCCCAGAGGAGTTTTTCGATACTGTATATGACCGAAAATGAACCGTGTGATTTATATTTTCAAAAAATATTGAACAACTAAATAACCATGATAATTTATTGTCACGCAACACCTGTATTGTAAGTAAGGGTGAGGCGATAATTCGTCTATTTACCATAAAAATACTCTGTAGTAATATTTTTTCACATAACTTATCTCCCAGCAACAATGCTCTCCAGTGAAAAAGCTAGGTTCAATAAAGTAACGTAAATCAAGTGACTGGTTGTATTGGTATACTATCACCGTATGCATTACATGTAAACCACTGATTACAAAAATACTTAATGAGCAGTGACACCTATATTTCCCAGCTAGTCTGAGCTTATTGTAGGTCTACCAAGGCCGGTATATGACAAACTGGTCTATTGTGGGTCTACAAGAGACAGAATATAACACGTTTTTTTATGGAAACTTGAACAACAACTCTTATTTTCCAGGTTCTCAGGACCTTCAGGAAAGAAGAAACCAATTGTATAGTATTGAAGATATTTGAAATATAATTATACATTACTCCATTCACCGATTAAATTGCAACATCACGGAAACAATATGAATCTCTTTCTCTTTATGACGATCTTCACTATTATGAGTTATACAGGTACATTTTAATAATAACCTTATGATCCAATAATTCATTGAACAGATAAGAAAGGTAATTTCCTGATAATATGAATGAGAATTTTCTGTGAATATTTATTTTCTCTCTTCTGACTATTTGATATAAAAAAACTATGAATAATGCGCGCGTGTCTTAAGGATATACTGGGGATGACCTGAGAGTTATATACCGGCATTCCACACTTAAAGCTCATCATTAACAATTATGACCATTATCACGACTCCGAACTACGACCATTCCTCACACTTACGACTGTTAGATAGGGTTTCCTTTATGAATTTAGTTTTTTCAGATAATTTCTTACATTTACTATAAAATTGATACTTGGTAACCTTTCATATTCTAATGATCCTGGTCGTTAAATGAGCAGTACCTGTATTTTAATATCTGCTGAAATTTAATCATTCAACGAATTGTCAAAGAATCGTTTCACCGATCATTAAAATTATATTATTTAGAAACGTCAATATACCAGTTGTACTTGTTCTTCATGACATGAATAATTTGATACTTGTAAAATATATTACTATTTCGCCGTCGTTAAACGAGATTTGACTTAAGTGAGGAGTATATATGAGATATTTGGTTTTCATAATATATGGGTCATTAATAATTTTTATTTAATATCAGATTTATGCTGATATAATAAATGACCTCATCCTAACTTTTACTTCAATGCAACGCACATTTTACCGCCAGATTTCCGATAACATCATTGCTCAAGGCAAAAACATCGCTCCGTTGTTATGCGTAACATAAAACCATTCATCACGTCACATTCGTAATTCGTTGAAGATACTGGTTGTTATTACAAACAATGATTTGATATATTTCTATTTTTACATCACAGGAGTTTTCGGAAAAACTGAAGAATTTGTTTCAATACAAGAATTTGAATTTACCGGTGAGCTTTATTGTGATCGTTTATAAAAAAAAGTTCTTATTGAGATTAATCGATAACTAAACCTTGGAAAAATCGAAGAAATTTTTGAGTAATGTACTAACTAGTTGCTAGTATGAATGGACTATTAACAGTAGTACAAAGAAGTAGCTAGGTGGGTTCTGATTCAGAATGAGAAGATCTTTTAAAGATAATATAGATAAGGTATCTAAACGATGGGAAATAGATGTCACAGGCGCTATTCTTCATAGGAATGCTCCTGGATAGCAAAGACTGTGTACCAAGCTAATGAATTACACTTTGAATCCAGGTTGCTTAAACGGTGGAATACTGAACGAACTTGTAGAATGCACATGTCCTCCACAATACACAGGAAGTAAATGTGAAATAAGTCTTGTTGATCTCAGACAATTTGCAAAGAAAAAAGAAACAACGTTCCATCATTTAACGGTCAGTCATAATATATTGGTGAATTCATGAATAGCTCTCCTGTAATCTGTTAGTACCAGGTAACCACGCAATGCCTTAATTACTTATTTCTACCAATAAAACGGACGTATACTACATGCTAGAGCATTGTATAGTTCTCCTGCTATCTGTTAGTTATGAACATCCAACACTGCTTGGCAAGGTACAAGGTGCATAGTGATAATATCAATCACATCTCATTATATTTATGTTCGTTACTAAAGTTATTTACATTATATCGTTTCTTTATTACAGAAAAGAAGTCTGAATGGCGGATGTGAATATTATGGTTCAGGTTCCGGTTCGGCTTCTGGTTCGGGAATGGAGGTGGCCTATGAAGAAACAATGAAATGTCCACGAGAGAAAGAGTTTGTGAACGGGAAATGTGAATTTGTGAGAGTGTTTGAAGGGAAATTAATAATTGTGAATCGAAATTTCACGCTGGAATTTTATAATGAAACGTCAGAAGAATACAAAGCAGTATCGATGGGGATCGAATGTCTGGTAAATTTGTTTAATTTGTTTTGTAAAAAATTAATTCGGTTGGAAATAAAATTATGACGGGAAAACTTCAATACCCGGGAATTATTAGCGTTACTGCATGTTGAGCTGATCCTAGTACATGAAGGACGCGTGAATCTAGTTCAGTCAACTGCTTAGTCACTTGAATCGTTAATAGCCGCTCATTGTTAATGGGTACTCGCAGAGTGATAAGCAACAATATTATTACGGGTTAGTTTAATGATAAATAGACGAAATATCGCCTTGTTTAACAACACATTTTTATGATTATTTTGTCCTTTTATTCATTATGTTATACAAAATAATTTACACGGCTTATCCTCCGGTTGAGGCTTGAGCTACAGTTTCTGTATTATTTGATGACTCGTAATTTTGATTGCCATTTGATTTTTACCTATTCAGATCAATAGGATATATGATGGGGTTGAAGGTTACGTGAATTCCCAGGTCAGACTAATCAAGAAAGGATCTGTCGTTGTACATTTCGTTCTAAACTTAGAATGGTCATCCGATATTACGTCATACGAACTAGACCAGATATTCACGACACGGTTGCAAGAAATTAGAACGAAATTTGAAATATCTGAGGGAAAAATAAAAGGTAAACAACTATGCACTGCAGTTCACTGCACTGGTTTCAGGGATTAGTAGTTTTACCTTTGTATTTGTTTCGTCACTACAGACAAAGATGAATGCTATTTTGGACACGATTGTGACCCACATAGAGGAATTTGTAACAATACAGACGGATCATACACATGTACATGTCCATTTAAATATACTGACGCAGCGGCTGATGGCGAAAGGTAATGCATAGTCAGTGTCTTATGGATCGTGAAGTTGGGTCAGGCAGGACCAATAACTAAGAGGGTACTCGAAATTTTTACACAAATATACCGTCTTACGTCCTAGCCCAAAGCAAGGAAAGTATTGTAACTTTCTCATACATTTAAGACAGTAGAACAATGGCCAACCTATCGCATACCACTTGTAGCGTCTTATGAGACGGGAAATACGGTATATGTATATTGCCTAAAAACTTCACAATAATTTTATCTTTTAATTATCAAACTATATAACTTTTGAAAAGAGGAAAAGAAAGAAAATCACAAAAAGTAGCCTAAGTTTTAACTTTGACGAATATATTAATGCTCTTCGCTTGTAAATTTAACTAAAGTTCGAAGGTACTCGCGCACCACAAGATATCAGACTATTTACAATATATTCTGCACAGAGTCTGGCACTATCATAATAAACGTATTTTTCTGTAACAGGTACGGAAGCAAGTGTCGACATGTATGTACTGACCAATATAAAGGCGAATATTGTTTGAATGGAGCTGTTTGTAATATTACAGTTTACGGGGCGGCTGTTTGTAGGTGAGTACTTTCAATTGCTGTAATCCACAAACAGAAAAACGATCCACAGGTTTCAGAATGGCGCTGTTGCAGCATGATCGCTGTAGTTGTTGGAACCAATTTAACTGTGATAATGGCCCCAATACGCACTTCATATTCTCATCACAGACATTGTACAGTATTACAGTATTATCGTCCTCATGGATCATTGCAGTAAGAATGAAGAAGCTAATGAGTATCCACAATAGGCGAAGATATTCTTTAATAAATGATTTTCATTTCAAACTTTACCACATGCACGAACTATACGCGTTTATATCACGTTACATATATCTTATTTACCACACTCGGTTTCACAACAAGCAGGCAACGAGCACATTTTTTACTAATAATAAATAGAGCAATCGTTCGAATTCTAAATCAAATTTCCATCATAATTCATAATCGATATCCGGAACAAATGCAAGTACGTGACACTACTGTATATTTAATCACAATATTTATTTATTCAGCTGTCCAGACAACTATCAAGGTGTCCGTTGTGAGAGGGAGTGGATTGTATTCTTAAATGCAACAGTTGGACTTGGAGCAGCACTTGGTTTATTGTTTGTTGTCTTCATATTTGTGACAATCATGTTATGCGCAAGAACTAAACTAAACCAAGGAAGTGATTTCATTGAATTGGAATCAAATTCACAAAATGGAGAATATATACCCACTACTGCAAATGAAATAAAGGTATTCTGTTCAGTTCTATATCAACTACTGGAAAAGCTACCTAAGCAAACCTCTCTTATCGATATATATAATCCTAAAAGCCGCTCATGAAATGATCCCGTGTAGCCCGCGTAATTCTTTCCCGTCATAAACCCCACGTAGACCATCGTCACGTCATCGATATGATATCGGAATGTTCGAAACAGCGAATAATTTGTAAACATTTATCCGACGTTTTATTACTGTGATACATCTGGGTTAGGATGGAATCTGGAACTCGAGTCAAATTCAGTAAAGAAATCGGAAATTTCGAAGACAAATATACTTTTGCGATTATGACACAACTTTATCAAGATCAGATTATCAGATTATCAAGAAAATTTAATAATGTCTCTTCTGTACAAGACCAGGTATTATTTAATATTTAGCTGCAATATCAATCCTTTCATTCATTTTATTTCAGGGAATTTCCAATCCATACGTAGCATCTGATGAGGGAGTCACAGTGGCAACAAATCAGGTAATTTTACAGAAGGTCAAAGGTGATCTGCCTCATTTCGAGGGATTCGGGTTTGGGCTATATTGTCCTTATGATGTAAATATCGTCATTAATTGGTTTCAGAAACTGCGATGTAAGCCAGACATAATGCGGTATAAATATGACGATGAGCACGTACGATAAGCATAAACAATAGGTGAAGGATTACAGTATATCTCCTTTAAATAATAATTTCAACGCCTCACCTGAACCCCAACAAATGAGATGAATAACATGTTAAAGTAGTACTTTTGATGTACTTTATCAACGTTACTTATTAGTTTTATTACTGACCAATTTTTCACATTTATTTTTGCAAGTCAGGTCGATGATGATCTGGAAGTGCCACCTTTCGAGGATGACAAACTATAACGTGCTATAACAACACGTAATAATATAAGACGTATCACAACTATTCTTGATTTATTACGTAACAATGCTTTTACCTCAACCGCCGAACAACTGTCGCCATGGCAACCATTAATAAAATCAAGTGTAAAATACGGTACCGATGAAGAGTAACGTGCTTCGTATGACGTAGACATTGACTTATAGAAACACGAATTGTGACGTTTCAAATTCACTAACAAGAATATATTCGAAATATCGTTTGCAGATTACATACGAATTTATATTCATAACGTCATAATAGGGTAAGTTTTACCGCGATTCAAAATACCGAGTTTTCCATTATTAAGCCCTGGGCGACAATTCGAGAAATATGGTATTAGCAACGCAAACTTTATTCATGAATAAACGCCTATGGGCTTGAACAGCTGTTTTAATTCATAGAAAGTTATTGTGGAGATGAATATCAGTTGTTTTATTTCGACCGCGTATATTTAGGTGAGTTTGATCATTTCGAATATGAGAAACTTTGGATGTGCGAAGGAATATTTGTTCAGCTTTATTACGTCAGTGCAGTATGACCTGATGTTGACCGCAAAATCCTTCAGATTTAGTGAAAAACAGAAAACCTCTTATAAGATATATAACAAGATATATGACGTCATACTACGGTGATATCAATTCGTGAGGAATTTGTATATTGTTTCGTTCGACCTGTTATTTTGATCGTTAGAGCCTTTCCGAGGCGCGCACGGAATTCGTCCGGCCTTTGCAAAAAAAAAACAAATGAAATGCAAGTGCGAGCCGCCGTCTAATCCAGTTAAGTTGCACACCTCTGACTCAAGGTATTCTAGTGCAGGACGTGGCGGTATTATTTTTTCAAAAAAGACAACCCTGAACATGCCTCGAAACGACTCTAACACTCTCCAGCGGCCAGGTAAAATTTACTGAACTGGATTCTCTCACTGAGTACTTTAAAGACTTACACATGTTGCGCCTGATTTATCTGCTATTATGGAATGAAGCAATTAACACTACATAACTAATGCACGAGATTTCAGATACAGAGTGCGAAGTCGCTGGCGAAACAGAATCCGCTTAAAACCAACATAACTAATTAATTTCACGAGCATATGATAAAAATCAAATAAAAAAGAGATTGCGAAGATTGAAATTTCAACAACAGCACGCAATAAGAACATTAATTATTGACTCAATCAATTGAAATTGATTTTACATTTTGCATTACTAATAGGAAAGCTTTACCCTCTTTAGTAAGATTCTCCAGACACCAAGTATAATTACAACCGCCAGTGGTTTATTGATCGATAACGAACAGAAATCGATGAAGGTTGATCGACTAGAGATACTTGTGCCCACTTGTAAGTAGGGAGTGCATTTTACGAGGCAAATGAGGCAAAATAGTTCTGAGAAAGGTTAGTTGCTGTGCAAGGTTCTGAGATTATAGAAGCTAATTCGTAGCGTTCAATTGTAGATCGGAATAAAATACATATTATGTCATTTTCTATACGCATGCAATAACAGATATAATATATCGTGCAGCGCTGTTTAGATCCCTTCTTACACTGACTATATAGCAATAAGCACTGGTTATATTAGTAGTAGGAAATGTTTAACTGCAGTTGGGTTTCGGCCATGATTTTAATATGAAGTTTAATCAGTTATAAAAGTCATAATTGGCTTTCCATAATAAACTACTGAATAGCTGTGATCTATGAGCCAAGATTTCCGGGGAATATACTTCGACTATGACCCGTGGACTTCCATTCTTTATGACAGAATTTCAAATAACATTGGGAACACTTATTGTGGAATTTTATGGATATTTCCAGCCCTTCTGCCTGAACTGTAGTACATACTGTGGCGGTTGTAATTTCTAAAGATTTTTTTAACGATCTTGCATGAATAATTCATGATTTTCTCTCATACGTTTTTAGATCTCTCGAGACTGTTTTGTTCGACCAAGCTTTGCAGCTAGTTCAAATCTAAATATAGAATTTTCTTACACAGGAGCAAGGAGCAAGGTTATCTTGAACGCAGAATTTATTTAAGAAGGAATTTATTTCGATTACACCAGTGACAATTACCGTATATATCGGCAAATAAGTTATTCCGTAAAATCATGAGATGCCTTTTAGGATTTAGCCTATATTTCGCCGGATAAGTCAACCGACAAAATAAGGCAGCATCACTTCCATGTAATTATCAAGAATTTGTATATGTTAAACAACAGCTTAGTCTGCAAGTAATATATAAGACTTGGATATTTCATACAAGTTGTGCTACAAGACTAACATGATAGAATTAGTACACTACCATAAGAATGCTGGTAGACTGGGGACGGCCTTATCTTCATCACTATCATGTATCGACAACTTCGTGCTTGGCGTATTAGCGGACCACTAGTTTTTGGGCGATTTTTTTAAAGCTTCAACACTGGACTCAACTACAAATTCTTTAATAGTTATCAGAACACTCGACTCGGCTACAGGACTACCGTGTATGTTTTTGTTGTAAATACATGACGGAGATAAAAAAAAATGGTCCTCACTATCAGCAGACCGACTTCCATTTATCTTTTATCTTAATTGTATGAAAGATTCAAGTTTTGCATACTACTTGCATGCTAAGCTGCTGGTTAACACATACAAATTCTAGATAGTTAGATGTAAGTTGTGCTGCCTTATTTTTTGGGGTCGACTTATCCGGCAAATATAGGCTGAAACATAAAATATACATCAGAAATTTATGGGTTTGCCTTATACGTCAATATATACAATAATGACCAGTTGTCACACACGTCCGTACTCGAGATTAATATTGTGATTCAACCAACGATGACGATTGTAACGTAATAAATAATACCAGGTACTGTTATTACGTTACAATAGAATTCGAGGAGTTATCAAGTGCATTTGATCGATTATAACGCGCGAGCTATCTGTTACGCACAAAAACATGTCTGTTACGAAATAAACCAAATCCATAGTTCAACAGAACACAGACAGGAGTATATACAGCAGTAAATAAACAGCAGTTATCCTGTGTCTCAAGAGCACAAAGGACTTATATTGACTTATTTACTTTAGTTAAACGAATAAATATATATTTATATATATACCGGTGTATAAGCCGAACCTATATTTCTGAGATGTTTCTAGATTTTAGTCGATGCTCACCGGAGTATCGAGTCGGCCCGTAAAATAGGGCAGTTCCACTTCCATCTAACCATCTAGAATTTGTATGTGTCAACAAGCAGCTCAGCATGTAAGTAGTGTAGTTTGATCTTTCATACAAGTTGTGATACAAGACTAACATGATAGAATTAGTGCAGTCTCAAGTTAGCCCAGCTTTTCCAAAGTATATCCCCAAGTAACGATTTTAATGGTTTCAAAAGTAGCCCAATAGACATCGTAGCGGTCCAAGAATACCAGTTGGTAACTTGTAGCCTAATTCAACAATACTGAAAACGGTCATCATAAAGCGTAGCATTAACGTACTTTTTTATCTTTAGCAGTTTAAATAAAATGAGAACATTTTTACTGAATCGAAGTAATTGTCGACGACGGCTAACTAGATCTATAACCAGCATCGATATTAAACCGACGTCATTAAATCGCTCTACGTCACTACAACATGATGACGTGTACAACAAGGAGAGCAGTCGATCGCCTATCACGTCTCAAACTGACGTCAGAAAACGAAGACAATTGAGCCGAAGCAAGACGTTTTTCGTGAATGGAGATGAACAAATGTTTTCACGTAGAGAAATGATGTGGGGACCAATACCAACAGCAGAAAAAAAAGAAAAAGCTACATGTAGATACAAAATATTTATCACACCATTGTACTGGATTTGGGAAATAATAATTACACTGTGCAACAAAATATTCAACATGTCAGATCAACAAGAAAATACTATTATTACATCACTGTTACGTTATCTATCTATCACCCTCTATTGCGCAGCTTTTTGTTTCGTATGCTATTATGTCAAACAATTTTACTGGATTTTGTGAATTATGGTCTTTGTGTCACTGTTACTTTATAAATTACAATAAAACACATTTCCTGCATAAACTGATAATTTAGTTTTCGACCATGGTGGTTCAACTACAGACCAGCGATCCACATGCCGTCGAGGAAGAAAAGATTTTCGAACCTGCATAATTGAATAAGTAATTAATACAGTATAACAGCGACTTAAAATAGTATTTACTGATGAAATACTAGAAATTCTCATCATCTAAAAACACATAGAAATATCAATATTATTTACCAAGTACTTAATACGTTATTTATCAAACGAAATCCGAAGTAACGAATGTTTATTGTGCATATATATCATATCACTCACTATAAGTTAGCGTACATGTCTCAAGTAGTGATGTTTCCGAAGAATATTTCAAACTAGCTAACACTAATAAAATTATACCGAACCTGAAAACCGACGATAAGAATAACAGACAAAATAAAACAATTAACGAAATAATCTAACTGACTTAACTAAATGAAAATAAAAAAAGGACCAGGTATATTATTTCTAGCTGATCGAAGTTCCAGCTATCGGCACAATAATTTCAATAACGATTTCACCAGAGCGAATCAAATCAGACTTATCCGAGCTATTTGACGTGGAGATAACGAGCTGACACTGTAAACTGGTTTAACCGAAGTATTACGTTGTTTTATATGACCTACAGTCTAGGAGTCTATTTGCAGTGGTTTACATGGCAGAGTGCAATATGAAATAACAATTAACTATACGCCAGATACATAAACCCCTGTAAAACCACTACTATCAACAGTAGAAATATCGCTAATGACTAGATATAAGGCCATACAACTCTACAAATTAAGATACGATTGTAGCCGACTAAGTAAATACTTTATCTAAAGAGAACATAATAAACTCTGTGTCATAAGCTAGCTCTGTATCATACTCCTGTACAAAACCACTACTATCAACAATAGTAATATCGCTAATGACTAAACGTAAAACACATTACTAGCAATAATAACAATACAGTTCTACAAGTAAATATACAATTGCAAGTTGATTAAATATCGCAACTACATTAAATAAAGAGAAACTACAATAATTTACAACAGAATGTAAACAAAAGTAACATACCTTAGTATAATCCACAGCATTGCAGCGTCCTCCTATCCCCGCTAATGAATCTTTACACTAAGCACTAATGAAAAAACGTTGATTACTGATTGCCAGTTGTCGTCTTCGCGCAATGCACACTAGGTGGCAGTATTTTTATATTATAATATTTTTGACGTATGACAATATGGTACTACTGTATTCTAACTTTTAACACACATCAAAACATGTCAAGTATATCTAACAACTGTTAATACTATTTTATTAAATATTTTAAAATTACAAAGCAGGTCGTTGTAAAACCATTTCCTAATAGGAACATAACATAATAGCAAACATAAAATACAAAACTAGAGTCAGGGGGTGGTCAGGAAGTTCAGGCAAAGAGCGGTCGTAACGGGGTAAAAATATAGCGCTGGTTGCGATTTCCCGCTAAATATTAAAATAGTTCATAATTATCGAGCAGTGGAAGACATAGACATATGTTAAACCCATCTCCCGACTGCTTTGGGGTCACATTTATATGACTTCGATGCCACTGGTTAGAAATTGGAAGTTTATAGGTCGGTCGGGGTGTGCGTTTAGCAATTATCTCAATATTATTCACCCACGACTGACCTATGAACCCTGTTAACACACAATTTAAGTCCTGGAAAATATAAATCAAGAAAAAGAAAGGTTTAAAATTAATTTCAATTTTGAATGCTGAGGGCGCTGTATTAGGTTGGATGCATCGGAAAGTAGCAAGTGACATTTAGTGAAATTATCTAAACTTCAGATAAAAGCATGGAAGAATGCTTTTGATAATATTGGATGAAGTAGAAGAGCGATTGTCATATGTTTCTAAACATTTTCAACATTATTACAATATTTCCTGGTAGTAAATTAACTGCAGCTTTGCGCAATCTGCTATTTCATGATCAAACAGATTTAATTTCACATGTGACTGTGTACTTTAGTATGTTCCTTATTTAGTATAATACTCCGGATGGAGGCCTAAAGAGTCTCCATGAAGACGAGGAGCAAAATAAGTTTGAAAAACATTACTGTGACCAAATAACTATCAAATGATACCATTGGCAAAACTAATCTCTTGCATGTTTTCAAAACTATATGAAATCACAATTCCGTACTTTTGTATGATATGACATCACAATTCATCTCTTACTCCTACTTCTTTTTTTATTCTTAGATCGAGACGTATTTGACCTCTCACTGATACCTTCTCTGACCATTGTATCGTAACTAGGAGGCGGGTCTTGGTAGCCAGGGGGAGGTCCATTGCCAAGCTTTGTTTCTATTGGACTATCAGTGTTATTATGATTGTTGAATTGCGGACGAAATGTTTGATTTGACCTTGACCGATATTCATCGTGATAGTAATCAGAGGGTGGGGCAGTCACCCCAGAAGTAGGAAGCACTTGGTGTCTCTCTGGAGTAGGTTGATATTTACTTATGTCATTGTGTCGTCCAGCGAAACCATTCGAACGATTCTTGGCATTTCTGTTTAGCTATAGAAAAAATGGAAGAACAGGTTTCAGGTTGATATCGGCATTAGAGAGAGTTTAGATCAATGCGCAATGAAAAAATACAGTAATCAAATCAAGCAGCAGAAGCGTCTTATAATCAGATTGAAATCAAATGTTTCCTCTAATTCCCAGTGTTGCCAAAAAAACATTTTGTGCAAAAAGTGACAAAAGTATGTTCATGCATTGACACTAAGTATAATTCTTACATTATTTTTGATAAATAATCTTTCGTGTGCATATCAATTTTATATGTGCGCTGATTGCAATCATGTGCACAGCTTCGAGTGAACATTACCTGTGACTCTGTGACAGATTAGAATTGAACTGGAGGCAAAATTACTTGATGAAAAGTTATTGCGAGACACGGAAAAGGTTCACCCAACATAATACAACAGTTTAAAATATATTTCACAATGGGCTTTAGCCCCTTTTTTAGCCTTTGGGTGAAGGCCAATGAGCTCAGCCACTAGAACCTATATCTTGATCAATACAAGGTTCCCTCTCATTCTTAGTAACCATGCATAGCTTAAAGTAAACATTCAGCATATTTGAAGGCTGTATATCCACTTACTGTATATAAAAAATCATCGCTTCCTGCAACTGCAAAATTCAAACTATATCCTTGATTGTCTCGAGCAGCTGATCTCATTCTTCTTTGTCTCAAATGTTTTCTCTTGTTTGCTTTTCTTTTGTTTTTTCTGACACAGCAGACAATGAGCGCAATCGTGATGACGAGAATTATGAAACCACTTGTACCGGATGCAATGATTGCAATATGAAGATTTGATAAACTTCCAATCCCATTTTCTAAAAGTAATAAAACATATTGTTAAAACTCTCGCCTGTGGTAATTAATCACTATTCTCGGAGGAATAAAAACAATGAAAATTTGTCAACACTTTGTAACTTAAAGCTTGTGGTGCTTGTGGTGCTTGTGGTGCTTGTGGTTCATTCCCCTTAGGAATTAATTGACTCGTGGAAATTACTGTTCTAGAATCAAAGATTTCTGACCTTGTTCACAAGTAGTTCGTCTTCCTGACCATCCGTCATCAGCACAAAGTCTAACTTCATCCCCATTTAATGAGAATCCTTTCTCGCATGAATATATGATCTGTGTTCCATAGGATAACGTTTGTCCGACCGGTTCTTCAATAAATTTTCCTTCTGGATCCCGAACTTCCCATTTCAAACCTTTGTTCTGTGTTGGATCTCCTTCATTTGATGCACAGGAGAATTCAGACTCACAAAGACATGTGATTTCTACAAATAGAATATATGGGTTGATGATACTTTCCGTGCTAAATATGAGATGACAAAGTAATCAAATATGTCGTCAGATGTCGCATACAGAGACGACAACGAACCAAGAATTGAAACTATTTATTATATACTAGTCTGTATAATAACTTCTAATAATACATTCCAATAATTGCTTAACTAGCTTCGATCCGTAATCTAACAGGTCGTTTGTAAGGAAATCTGTTGGGGACACAACCTTAAAAGTGCCCTTAAGCACTTAAGCACTAACTGCCCTTCCAGCAGCATCATTAGCCTTTCGCTTTTCAACACAATAACACAAAAATAAACTATAGGAACGGGGGAAACCGTAACGTTTACCGCACACACAACCACAGCGGAAACAATAACAAACACAGGGCATTTAAAAATGTCAGACGCTTCTATGTTGACACCAGCAAGATAGCGGGTAACCACTGTAACACGGAACAGGCAACAAACATAATTTGATATGGCTCAGCAAAGGAGAGTTCCCAGCTCATAACTAGGATACCGGCAATGACGCATGATGGTGACCTCTGATGAGGTTATAGTAACCACTTCGGTCCATCATCAGCCCGTCATGACCATAGATTATACCATCGAACAAGCTCCCAAATAAGAACTAGACGTATTTGGGGAAATATCAACAGTATTTCGACTTAAAGCAACCACGTTCGTATTACCAAATGTTCGTAAGCCGGCGCCGGCGCCTGCGTAGCGAAAACTTAAGACCAATACGGTAGAATAAATAAAAATTATTCAATTTGCTGTGAAACACAACACAGTACACGCTTCCCGGTAGGTTTATAAATGTTTTATCTATAAATAACTGTCGATCATTTACTAAATAAAGCATTCTTACCAGTAGAGGTAGCATTCGTCATTGCAATACAGAAGAATAGAAGCCTAATAAATTAAACCTTCAAAATAGAAAATAAATAATTTTAAACTCGACCTCTTCATGCAGATGCATCATATCTACAGTTTCTGTCTCATAATTCTAGTAAGTACTTATAATTGATTTTCAGTTTTACACTCCTCGTCTTGTCATTCTGACTTGCTTTTAAAGAATATGCATCGAACATCGGCCTGATTACCGTATATGCCGGCGTATAAATCGATGACTCAATTTCTGAGATGCCTTTAAGGTTTTAGCCTATATTTCGCCGGATAAGTCAACCCACAAAATAAGGCAGCATCACTTCCATGTAACTATCAAGAATTTGTATGTGTTAACCAGCAGCCTAGCATGCGAGTAGGATATAAAACTCGGATCTTTCATACAAATTGTGCTACAAGACTAACATGATTATCAAACTATGTATGAATGTAGGTCTACTGGTGATGTCACGACCTTATTTTCATATTTGCCATTAATTGACAACTTCAAGCTCAGCGTATTAGTCGGCCCCTAGGGCGCTTTTTCTATTTTTTTTTAATAAAACTTCACTCATACGTCAGAAGATAAGGTCGCGCAATAGTGACGGTGAGGGGTTACCTTACTCTGTTAACTGACTGAATCTCAGTGACGCTATTACCAGCTCATCACAATAGTAAATATATATAACCGAAATTTAACACCTATAAATTTTACATTACTCGTTTCTATGAAACTAATCATTTAGACGTCATAATTTAAACATAGAGCGTGATCCGTTATAATTATTATGTAATAAACAAGGGCGGCCCGGTGAATTTTTAAAACGTGATCAGGATTTATCACGTTTTCGAGCAAACTCGTCTCATCTTCCGTTCAGAAATAAATTCTTCAAATTATGATCGATTTTGACCATATATGTATTGTATATACAATGTTAATTCGTTATATTGTTAATAAAATATTATCAGGTCGGAGTTATAACTATTAAATAAGATCCAATGATCCATCGCGATCCGAATAAGGTGTGCTGTAACGAAATTACATTGTATCAACAGTTGGGAACCTAAGAAGTCTGATAATTTATTCTCAGAAGTCTCATAGCTGCAAGATACGAAAAAATGTTTAACTGGTCCCTGTTAGGTTTTGGTAAATTCATCATTTACATCATTCTTACACCTTCAATAATTAATCTAAGATATTATTTACATATGACAGTGAAAGTATATTCTTTTGACTTCACTTTGAAAATGAAACATCTGTCATCAATACTGTAGCAAGAACTTTTCAAATTTTCTGCAGCAGAAATCTATCGGACATTTATAACTAGAACATCTCAGCAACAAAATCATATCATCATTCATTAAATAGAAACTAAATCTATTGATGACGTCATTACGAAACTTGAATCGTTTTCATGGTCGTTAAATGTTATTGACTTTCGTTTGGCCAAGGTCAAAAGTGTTAACGCAAATGACACGAGAAACAATTATAGTGAAATATCAGTCTGTATCTTTCTCTGTAATTATGTTAATAGATAATTCAACCACGATAATCTGACTTGCATTCAGAACCGAAGCTATTTTACTGTCTAACCAGATGGTTCTTAACTTGAGCGATACCGCCCTCTATGGCCGCTGCGAACTCTTGAGGACACGGAAAGAGATATGGTGGACACTAGGTGTTTACATTTACATAAATATCCTCATCATTGTAAAGAAATAAAATGACTGCCGTTGGCTTATCAATCTCTAAACTTGGTCAAGAAATGATTCAGCGTAGTTAAATAATCTGCTAACCTAGCTGCGGAGTAAATACAGATATGTGATAGGGGAGACTCGAGGTTCTGTCTACCAAATATCGAAACTGATATCTTTATATTAGCAAAATTTCACTAACGGTATAACATAGTCTTCAAGGGGGACTGGCCCAAGCAAATATCAGAAAAAGTGGCCAGGAACCAGTGGGCGCAGCAAACGCAATCTGTCTTTTGGATGGATCACACTACTGAGCTAGTATTGGCGAATCCAACATTGTTCTGCGTATCAGATCTAAATGCTAATAAAAGAAAACCTATCAACATTTATCCCGCTAAAATTATCTCACAAAGCTTTAGAATAACGAACAAAGGAATCACAATATCTAGTGTGATAAAATAAAGGAAACGACGCCACAATATAATAGAGGATCGTAGCATCATAATATAGATACAGACAAAAGGAAACAAAATAAGGTTAGTGACCTCATAAAAACCTCTAATACATGCATTGTTTACTATAACAATCTTGAGAATGGAGATTTTTTCGCTGCTAGATTCTGACCTCATAATAATAAGATTTCTAAATTCTTTATTGCATAATAATGCAAAAAAAATTATCTTTCCAATTTACCTACTATTTGACTATTAACATCTAGGATTGTCAACTTATGAAAATTCAGATATAAAGCATATCTGCCAAACTTGGTTAGGGCAGGTTCCGCCTTTGTCTATAATACTGTAACTGGCCTCATAAAGTCGTTGTCTAATATAAGCATTGTTTACTATGACCAGCATGAAATGCTAGTATTAGAGATTCTAATTTCATGATAATAAGAATTCTAAATTCTCTAGACAATATATATTTCCAATTTACTTACTATCTGACTATTAACATCCAACTTCTAAAAATTCAAATATATAGGGTATAAAAATAGAGTATGTGGAATGCAAAGAACTTTTCTACAACACCATAGATCAGTATGAAAGGAACGGCAAATGATTTATACAACACTTTTTAGCTTTGATATAATCATTTGCGTTTGGTGGAGAGCTCTATTAAGACTTTGCGCCCTGCAAACAATACTGATCAGCCTATGTCTGCTGCATAACATAATTTCGCCTGTTATTGTTTTACGTCTAGTAGCCTGGTATATAGAATCACCCTATTGAATAAGACGGTTTTTTTTACTCTACTAGCAACTATATATGTCGTCCTCAAGAGACGCGTATATAATTTCAAACACCGATATATCACATTACATCAAACATCTGCAGACAGATAAACCCGACACGGTTCATTGATTGACCTCGGGGGATGTTTTCGTCGGTTATGAAGTAATTATCGTGTTGCTAGGCGGAAACAGGTTCATTAGCGACGTAATAATTGCAGGTATGAAAGGGATTGTTTCGTTAGTCACGTTGTAACAATATAGAAAATCGCTGTCTTCAAAGAAAACTGTTTATATCGTAATATGACAGGTATTCCTGAATACACCATCGGTGCACCGGACGTGTTAGGGTTAAGAATCAGATATTTTAAGTTTCAGAAGACTAAGGGTGCTGGGTTGGGATAGGGTTAAGGTAAGGATTCTCACAAACCTTAAAATGTTACGAATTACAGTTAATTTTTGAACTTATTTTCACAATCTTGCAGTAGCATATATATCGCTTCAACTGATCCATATTTATATATATCTAATACAGTTTGAATCGGAAAATACATACTGTACAATACAATACTATATAAAATCCGCGATGTAGTGTATTAGCGAAAAGTGAACCGAGGGACGACAGTATATATCTAATATTGTTACATTTGAATCACGCAAGCTGAATATAGAAACACAATGATATACCTTNCAACCATGGAGATATAGAAAATGTTCTACTCGAATGACCGTACGCTATTACGTAACCCGTAATCATTGGTTGTTTGGAACTAGGCATTATATAATATAGCATTCCCCTCCGTTCTATTGCATATTGTCAAATAGACTGTTACTTCAAAATTCAAACCACTCTGGAAGATTAAGCTCCTATTAATATACCAGTAATTAGATAGCAGTTCAGCCTTCTTGATTTTTAATACAAGTAAAATAACTGTAATACCAGATAGAGGGTAGGGTAGGTTGTGTTTATTTTGACGTTTCGAATACTAATCTTCAGAATTTTCCTACCAGCCTTGAAGTACTTGTTAATGTTTGTTGGTTAGAAATCTTCAGCCTATTTACTTGCTTCGAGTGTAGAGTATTTTCAAGTAGAATATAAATTTATTATCTATAAGGTGGATAAGTATAGTGGTAGTTATGGCAATACTCTTAAACTTAACCGTTATAATTTCTGTACTTCATCATAGCGACGTAGATGNACTACTCTGTTCAAAAGGCGGCACTAAAACCTTACTACTTTACCAAGTAGAATAGAAACCTACATCCTGCGCAGATTTAATGGTTGGTTAACACATTCAGTAAACCGTGAAGCGAAGCCGGATGATGTCAATAACAAATAGAAACTTCACCGAAATAATCGTCTACATTAAATCCAACGACCGGAATAAATGTCGGGTTCAGGGAGGATGGCGTTACGTTTGTTATTAGAGGACTAGAATTGAATTGGAAAATAAAACAGATTATTATTTTTTGCCGCTTCAACGACATTATATCTGCAATACGAGAACGATAGGTAAATAGCGACTTAGCAAGGGTTTACCGTACATTTTCAATACTTCCATATTATTATTGATATCGTCTATATTTAACGAAGCAATGCTGAGAGGTGTTTTTTATGTTTCAGTCGATATTCTCTGGGCAAATCGACCACTAAAACAAGCCTTTGATACAATATTTTAATAAGACCTTTCATATAAGTTGTGGTACAAGATTAAAATAAGGCAGCATCACTTCCATCTAACTACCAAGAATTTGTATGTGTTAACCAGCAGGTTGGCATGCAAGCAGCGTATAAAACTTTGATCTTTCATACAAGTTGTGGTACAAGACTAACAAGATGGGATTAGTAAACTACTATATGGATGGAGGCCTGCTGTTAATGTCGCTGCCTTATCTACGTCTCTGCTATGTATCAACAACTTTATGCTCGACGTATTACTAAATTCCTAGCTTTTGTGCGATTTTTATGCTTCAAGATTCGACTTATATATCGGCATATTTAACACAAAGACTCGAGTTTCACTTAAATAACATTTATCTGACAACAAATAGTTTCCTGCTTCATTGAGCAATATCAGAGTTAATCTCGCCGCATCTATAACTACGACAGAAGCTATTTTACAATCTTTGAGAATTTATACTGAAAAGGTTTACATTATCTTACAGAGAAATGATGTCAGTAGCGTTCAATTTTAGACTGTGAAAATGAATCAAAAGACATATCATGTCATTTCCTATACACATGTCATAACGTATATATATATATATATATATCGTGTAGAGCTGCTTTGATCTTTCTTTATTACACTGACTATGTAGCAATAAGAAAAATATTCATCTGCTGCTGGCTTTTCAAAATAAACGATCAAAGTCCAAGATAAAGTCTAATCAGTTCTACAGATATGGAGACTGCGCAGGTGCAAAAAGAGGCAAGAAAGGGCAGGGAACTATAATACAATACCATCTAACGAATGTAGGTAGATACTGTAATAGGAACGGTTCACCGATATTTTCAACAGTGGGCATTAAGTCCGTGACAGGGTTACCCGTACAAGCCTAAGTCACTCTGCAAGTACATACTAGTTACTAGTATAGTCTGACTGGCTCCAAAACAGCTTGATACAGCATATTGCCAAATCAACAACGAAGTTGATAAATCACTTCTTCTCTAATCCGATCAGTAACAGAAACTAACAACAACATATGCTGCTGATTGACTTTGAAATTAATGACTTTAAATTATAATTGAGATCCTGCTGTACAGACTTGGAATGGTTAGCCTCTATCACCACCCAATATGTCTAAAATACCTAATATAACGTCAGATAAGGTAAAGCTGGAAGTCGAAGAGAGAATATCACCTCAAGCTAACCCAATTTATTTTAATTTCCAATCTCGGTTATCCGAACTTGTGTAAGTCCCGACAAATACGTATAATCGAGTATTTACTGTATAAGATTTGCAGTGAGTAACAAGTGGACCTTTTCTTAGTAGAGAAATTTCCTTAAGACTATAGTAGAAGTGATTCATTTCCATTTGAATTAATAAATTATTACTTACTTTCACACCATGGAACATTTTTTCTTTCTCTATTGCTCCATCTTCCTTTATGATCGCAATATATCAAAGCATCTGATCCCTGTTCGATATGTATCCTGTATTCGACTTTGCATTCATAACGTACTGGCAACTGTTTGTATCTGAATCTGCTGACGTCATGCTTTACAATTAATCCTTCGTCATCAATTGGAAGATACGGAGTACCACACGATACAGCTAAATAATAAAAAATTACATCAAGTTATTTAACGTTATAATCGGTGAATTTAAGCCCCATACAGAATAGTACAATACATGACCTCTCAGTATCATCCCATTAACATTCCACATAAATAAGTTATGCTTCTAAGTCATGGGAATAAATGGATTATATAATTTGCTAGCAGTCTAATGAAGAAAGGATAATTGTATCATTTCAGTAGTTCCCAACCTTGCCTAAAAACCTCTCTCGACGGTCGCAATAATTAGATCCTTTATCGAACTATATAACTTTTGCAAAGAGGTTACAAGAAAATCACAACAAGTTGCCTAAGTTTTAACTTTAACGAATAAATTAATGCTCTTTCCTGACAAATTAAACTTAAGTTCAAAGGTACTCGCATACCACTTGGATGGCTCTAGGCTGGGAACCACTGCATTAGAAGTTGCATGCCTGTTATATCAATTTTTGATTGTTTTTTTTTTGGTTTGCCGATAACCCAGAAGATTATGAATATATGGACGTGTAGTCGGAAACAGTACGAGATAACACTTATCAGGAACAAGTTTATACATGTCTATACGCCGCCCATTTTCAGGCTTGTTAATGGCTAGGAGGTGCTGGTCCACGGGAGCTGTCGGACCACAGAGTTTGGTTAAAAATTATATTGTTTAGTCTTTAGGAACAAGTTTGAATTTTCTCTTACGTTTGCACGGATTATCATAATTATCCCAAGTTCCATCATCTTGACACATTCGTACAAGCGATTGTGATGCAACAGTATATCCAGCTTGACATCCAAGTTCAATACTGTTACGCGGTTGGGTGGTTGCATTTCGTGATGCATTCATAACAATTATTCCTTCGTACGAAGCAGCAGGAAAATTTAAGCAAGCTGAATAAGACGAAATAGATAAGCATTAAGATATACACCAGTCAACTATACCAACTACACCATGTGGTGCTTACAAACGTAAGATTTGCGAGATCAAAGGGAAAATATTCGGTGAGCAAATCCTCGTAAACCCCGACCCCCAAAAACGTCCTTTCTTGGGGGCAAATAGTCTTAAGGTAAAATTTATTGAAACTGACCTGAATTTAAATCAATTGCAAAATATCTCGCTTCAAATCCTTTGAACTCTGCTGATTCGTCGGATTTGAATTCGATCCTGATTTTATTTGTTTGTGACGTTATAGAAGTCGGAGTTTCATCACCGCAGTATGTTCCGAGCCACCACTTGGGGTCCTTGTTGAGCCCGTCATAGAGTGTCATGTTATCACGAGAACAGCCTTCATTTTTCTGCGCCGTTTCAATATCGAACCTCAAATAAAAATAGCTTTCAATTGAAATTTACAATTTAACAGAGGAAGAAGTATTGTGGATAATTGTATCACAATTCTATTATAAAAATTTACATTTAGTTGGAGCCAGTCACCCAAAAATTGCCAGTCACCCTGCCTTCTCTAGTACAAACATGATCGCAAATTAACTTACTTCATAAATCTTATCTGAACAACGAGACCTCGGGGTACGTTAATAATCCAAATGCATGAACTATGACTCGGATACAACTCTGGATAATTTGGTGATGTCAGAATTCCCTGCCGACTTTTGTGAATTCTTTTTCCGCAGATTTTTTCATCGTGAACTTCGATCAATGCTTCGTCCCAAGAATCATCCGTGTCGTCGTAATCAACGTCAGAAGAATCTGATAAATATACAAAAAAGAATTTCTGAGCGTTCGATATTTTCTGAGATGTTTAACGAGAATACTAATTAAATACCGTAATATTCCGAATAGATTACGCTCACTGATTACTCACTTGTTCCAACATCCGACCAATCGTCATTCTTGAACCAACTTTCAGATGTACACACGTAACCGTCACCATGGTAACCTTGCGCACACCGACAACTGTAGCTCCCTCTAGTGTTGTGACACTCAGCGTATCTATGGCAACGATTCTTCGATGGAGTTTCACATTCATCAATGTCTAGTTACAAAACAACTTAGTATTAAAAAAATCGGGACCGGCATATGTTCGGTTAGCTAACAGTTCGGATAATCGAGGTTTGGAATTTCAGCTCTTATATGACTTATGGACTTACTGTCACTTAGCATTCAAAATCATTTTTATATCAATATATATCATTCCAGAATCACGGGATTTTTATTGTGCTCCCTTTTATCATTATCAATCAGCTGCCGCTATTGTGTAATGGATTATCCGTAAATTTTTTTTGGGCAGTTTTGATTAATTAACTTGTGCAAACCACTGACAGACAGTCTGAGTATTTGTAAGGTCAAAAACCATTGGTTCAAGATTTAATAATGAATGAAAGCACCTCGACAAAGCAGAGTTTTTCCAATCCATCCAACAATTTCTTTGCAAGTTTTTTCAACTCCTCCCGTTCCATCAATCTGTTCGTATCCAGATCGACATTGAACTGTGACGACAGAACCAACGTGATAATTTCCACCAATAATTTGAGTGTTGTAACCAAATACTGGTTCCTGACAATCTGAAATTTGAATGAAACACATATGAAAAAGATTCATATCGGATCAATTGAAGACGCGGTTACGTTAGGTTAGATTTGCTGATAATTAGGATACATCTTAGTAAATAGTAATTCATTCCCTTCACACAAATCCCTTATCCTGATATTCAGTACCGCGCTTAAGGTTAACACGTAAGGTAAGTTATCCTAACGTTACGCGGGTTTCGAAGGGATCACTGCTGAAGATAAACATACCGACTCACCCATCAAGCAATTGTAGACAATCTCAAGATATAAACTAGTTCCAACACAACTCTCTTTATTTTCAGTGACCGGTCTACCCAGTGTTTCAGCATTCACTTCCATTGTACATGTATTTTTAGCACGACAATGATCTTGTATACGTTCGAGTGCATGTGGACTCTGGCAAAATTTTGTATTTTCGAATCCATGTTTCAGACAGATCAGTTCCATTGAATTTCTCCCGTAAGAAGCGAATGTTACGTTGATGGTTTGTCCAGTCGGACAGGGTGCTGTGAATTTTCCACTCTGGCATATAATTAAACGAGATCCTGGAACAAAATAACAGCATTGCGTATATACTCGGGGTCTGTGATCTTTAGGCAAACTCATTATATTATTGGTATTTTCTTTCCGTCAGATGATAAGTGAATATTATTTCTTGCCTCTTTATGCGTCTGTGCAGTTTGAGTCAACATCTGTATAACTAATTTGACCTTATTTATATTTGGTAGTGTGATATGGAGATCAATTTATGGCTGAAACGCATCCTCAAGTTAAGAACCACTGTACTAAGAGAACACATTAGTCTATAAAGTGTAGTGGTCCAGACAAGTAGGTTGGAGCTATAGCTTATTGGTATAGCAATCCTCAATAATTATATTATGAAGCGCTATGAGCGACATTTTCATATTTAGCCCGGGGATACCTGGAGTACTTACGATACTTATGACATCATATGTATTATAATGACGTAATGAACTCACCTTCATCTGTTTCATATTGAGAAACGACGACGTCATGATGTAGTGCAGCGTGACATAACAAAAGGTTAAAAACAGTTAAAAGATAATTCATTTCGATTGGATGAGAGCTGAAAAAAGCAAAATATATATATATATATATTTCAACGATGATATCTTAACTAAATTATCTAAAAGAAATATTACCTTTTCTAAAAGATACATAACGGTATGCGAACGTCCTTAAAATTCTGTTACATTCAAATATACAGTGATGCCTCATACTTCGTATTCAATTCTTTACAGAAGATCGTTCGAACTCTGAATTGTTCGAAGAGCGAGGCACCACTGTATACGATATCTCTTTATAACCATGTTTATAACTTTTACTCAGATAAAATACCATATAACAGTTATACACAATCAAACACAACGTACTTTTGAACTGCATATAATATTGGTAACTGCATAATATATGTTAGATGGATAATTGAATATTATTTCTTGCTCCTTATGCACCTGCGCTTCCTGACACCACATCTGTATATCTGATTAGACTTCATCTCGGATTTAGTAGTTTATTATGGGAAGCCAATTGAGTGCCAAAACCTAACTGCAGTTGATAATTTTTTACTACAACGATAACCAGTTCTGCACAACATATTATATTCGTTGTTATATGGTTATAAGAAATGACATATGTAGTTTGATTCATTCACTAGATCTAAAATTGAACTCTACAGAAGACAATACAAAAGACTTATATATTTTAATATTTGTTTCTCATTTGACTTATATACTTAAAAATATACAATCTATGAATAATCTGATATCTGTATAACTGTTATAAAGCAGTCATACACAATTAAACACAGCATACTCTCAACTCATCTCAAATGTAGGTTAGACTACATGTAGAAGAACTCTTCTCATCCTAATCTTGATTACGGAATGATACGAACCAATCTGATTGCTTAATTTCTAAAACGTTAAAAAAATTAATTGAGACGCTGTTCCCTTTTACGTGTTTATCTCCAGAGATTCAACGTAAAACATTATTCGATTATCAAAAGGAACACTCATATTCAAACGAAGGATGTCAGAAAATGTTCCATTATGATTAACCCGTTTGTTACCATGCGATCAGTGACAGAGCGTTCGTGTATAGAGCCTCGTTATTCCGAAGCAAAATATAACGGGACTGAACTATCGGATCTCCGAGGTCTGCGGATGAGAGTTTGGTACAGAGGGTCAAAGAGAATTATAAAATTGCTATCAGGACCTTTTGCTTTTCCATAGTGTCATCATAGTGCGTGGTCTACTACTTTTATTATGGACTGCTAATTAATGGCAAGACAATAAAATAATTTTCATCAAATACTAAGTAAACTAAGATTAAGTAGTTATATTAAACAGCAAGTAGTATAATTTGACCAGCCCCCAAAAAATATCCTGACTAAATCAGCGCTTGGAGGTCCAGAGCGAAAAAAAGGTTGGGAAGCCCTGTTATAGGGGATTAATGATGGTAAGTCAATTAGTAATGAGAAATACAACAACTAAACGCTGCCTACCTACCTAGTAGTACAACTGAAGTTACCAGGTAAATACCTCAGTCTACTTATATTCTTCAGTATGTGTATGTAAGGGTTAACCTATCTTATAATGTTTTAGCATGGCAGAAGATCGTGAGACGCCTCCGGGTAAGTAGTTTCTGATAAGCCACGTTAGATTTTGTCGCATAGCAATGACCGCATGTTTTTTTACAAACATTTACCATCGGGTTGAACTTGTCTTTGATCACGAAACTACGAAATATTAAACTAAGTGAAGCGATGGAGTAACATAATGAAATCTTGATTTTAAGTATGAAGGGTTTTACAACTATGAAAAGCAGATCATGTTCATACTACAGTCACCACCGGTTAATACATCCCCGGTTAATACAACCAACCGCTTAATGCATCCAAATCGCTTGGAACGGAATTTTCCTATTCATTCCCTATTATAAAAACCCCGCTTAATACATTCAGCCACCGCCTAATATATTCACTTTCGATTCCCCATGAAGGCAAATTGTTTTTTCTGTGTACAAATAATGGCCTATGATGAACGAAATATATGGCCTATAATGAACGAAAATACTGGCTTTACTATGAGGAAATAATAGCTGTAGGGACTGCGAGTTGATATTACGAAATGATTGAAGCTTGACTGTCCCGTGTACCTACGTTGAGTGTCTTACAACTAGAACGGCACTAGCTTTATTATGATGAGAACAAAGAACAAATATGACTGA
>QRAM01000249.1:49276-87697 GCA_013436055.1 Halocynthia roretzi | reverse complement strand
AACAAGGCTATTGAGTCTACCCAAGACTATTCCAGAAAATTCCCTATTCCGCTGGACGGGAATTTCTCCCGTCACAATAGCCGATTATGAACAATCAAATAGAGTAGGCTTGAACAGTCTTAGACTTGGGCTAAATTTGATAAGGATCGTACCGTAAGGATTGTACTGGCGTAGAATATAATGTAACACAACTACACTGATATGTAGACATCGGTTAATACAACCACCGCTTATTACATCCAAAATAGCCTGGCCCGAGGTGGATGTATTAATCGGTGTCGACTGTATCTATGCTAAACAGTGATATATCGCGACACATTTATTGACCAGGGTTATTCTAATTACCATATTTCAAGCTCACAAAGTTTGTGAGTATTGTCTGGGGGAAGGTATCGCTAGATGGCGCTGGTGTGTATACTGATTTATATCATGCCCAACATATCCAATATCATAATCAACATTCTGTGTAATTTTCAAGTAAATCAGAAAAGTTTATTTCAAGTATTTCAGTAGCAGAAAATATTTAACTGCAGTTGGGTTTCGGCGTTTAATTGACTTTCTATAATAAACTACTAAATAACTAACTAAATATAACTTGTTTCTACAATAAGATTGTGACTTGTAAGAATATGGGGAGAAGTCTCATGACATGGTGAGACGTGGAGTATACAAAAAAAAATGATAAAGGTTCTAATAATATGATTGTGACTTGTAATACTTATCACCCGTTTTCGTTGTATTTTCCACTACTATTGGTCGTAATTCTTACCATCGTTAGTTGTTTTCAATTCTACTCCCTTTAACGCTATTTCATGTACATTCTACTACATACGTAATTAACCGAGGTACTACGTAACCATTTGGTATTTGGAGCGGATTGCGGAGTTCCTGCCTTGTTATCGGGAGTGGTTTACACAACACAGTACGAAATAAACTAACAAAAAATTCCACAACACACGTAATACATACGTACTAGTCCAGTCTACGCAAACTTACAGAAACAGAGTTTCAATTATACTGAGTATCCTCTCTTGTAATCAGGAATACATATATAACCCCGACACTGTGCAATAACATAGGCACGAAACTAATATTGAAAGCATCACAGCTACTACACAAGCAAGTTTTTAATAAGCGCAAGGTAATTTTGTCTCTAGTAAAATCCTAAAAAAAAATAATACAAAGGCACAAGCAGAATAAATAAATAAAAATGGCCGGTTAGTTAATTTCAAACTTGTGGTAGCTCTATGCACCACATTATCTGCATAGGTATAGATAAAAAAGCCATTGAGAATCCTTTATCTGAAATGGCTGGGACCGAGAGTTTTATAAATTCACTTCACCAGCCTGAATTTTAGGGTCTGGGAACAAATTAATTCAGTTTTCATTATTTCTAATGGGGACAATTGATTCGGACTTCGAACAATTCAGAATACGAAGTATGAGGCACCACTGTATTTACATCTATAAAATGGGACATCCTGGGGATGGGAACCAAATTCCAACATTATATCGCTTATACATATACTCTAAATGTAGTTTTATCTAAATGGTCAGTAATATTTTATACATAATATCATTAGAAGGACAAGATATCTACAGAGCTTTGATGAAAAGATTACATTACATTTTCTGTGTAAAAACATAAAAACAAAAACGCTGTCTCAAATCAAACTATGATCCAAAAACTTTAGGATTTTAGAATTTCAGATAAAAGATTCTCAATCTGTGAAAAGTTTTACTGCTTACAGACGATTAAAGTGTAGTTTGATGACGAATCAAAAACTCTCGAACCTCCATTAATTTTGACAATACCGAACCCATAAGGGGAACCCGTCAAGATATTACTAAGATAGAGGATAGGCAAAATTTCAATGATATTTAAATATTGGAATGCTTTGATATATATCATACCTTACTATATTGTGCTTTCTATTTTAGGAATTGCATATCAAGGTACTACCAGGATACTTTTAGGTATTTTTAAATGTAAAAAGCAAATTCATATGTGTTTTAAACAAAGAAATATTCGGGTCATGAACTGTAGCATGGCAAGTTAAATTTTCATTCTACTTTCAGACCCCCGTGGTTAAGAACATCTTCTCTAATCAATGTACATGAGCATCAGCAGCTTTTGTGAAAGGCACCCAAAAGATTAGTTAGTAATTATTACATTCAACGTGCATACCTCTTGCGCAGATTGACGACATGAGGGAACCTTGTATGCCTCGTTCCCATCTTCCACCAAATGTATGGAATGCCCCGTAACATTCAACAGTATTTTTTCAGGCTAATTACAGCCATACCGTTCTCATGTAATCCTTATCGGTCAAATACATAATGCCTATTAATAGCTGACTCCCTGTTTGTAGATACCACCAATTTAGTGTTCCAATACTGAGTTAAAGCATAATGCTGTTGCCAGTGTGTGCAATACGCCACTGCAGACCATATATGCCAGCGATCTGTGCATAAATCGAAGCAAAGAATTTTCTGGATAAGTTCTGGTACAAGACTAACATGATAGAATTAGTATACTACTGTATGGATGTAGGCCTGCTGCTATTATGATGGCCTTATTTTCGTCTCTGCCATGTATGGACAGCTTTATATGCTCGGTGTATTAATCTATTCCTAGTTTTTAGTAATTTTTCTATGCTTTAAGATCCGATTTTTACACCGACATATATAATGAACTGCAGTTCTTACAGCATGGAGGTCGAAAGAGGTTCAAGTGATTAAATAAGAGGTCAATGTTCTCAAACCCCAAGTTAATTTTGCTAAAAATGATAGTCTTTCAAATCGTTTGTTCTTATATATGTCAACCAATCATAATAGGTCTAGGAGAGGGCGTGTCAGGGTAACCAATCACATTACAATTTGTGGCTCGGGTAGGGAAGCACTTATTCCTTTATGAGGAAGAACGCGAACTCCATTGAGGTAAATTTCATCCTTAACATTCACATCTTCTCCAAGAACCGTGACATTCTCGAGACGAGCCTGAAAATAGAAAAGAAGATGTTTATATAGGATAAAGAAAAACAGAGGTAGTAGCTGAGAGAAATAAAGCATTCAATCTCCTTCAATTAAGGATGCAACATTTTCCCTTTTTCCAGAGCCTCTGCTGGGGCAAACTCCTCCCTAACCCTATGCTACACTTGCCTTATTGAGATTTTGCTAAGTTAAAATTATCAATTCCAATATTTGACAAACAGAACCTCGAGTCCCCCCTATCACATATCTGTAATCTACTTCCCGCCTTGGTTAGCAGGTTTTTTTGCTACGCTGAATCATTTCTCGCAGCAGCAGTAATTTTATCCCTTGCCAATGATGGGGATATTCATGTAAATGTGAACACCTAGTGACAACCATAGCATCCCCTCGAAAGAATTCTCATAGTTCCCACAATTCCTGCGTTTATCGTTGTTGATAATTCATCACTGCAGTGACCCCATCTTGCCGCTAATATTTTGTTATGCAACTCACCCATTTTCCAACTTTTGATCCCCATCCAATGATACACGACTCCATCCATGCATGTGATTTAATCACCACTCCTTTCATCAGCGTGCATCGCTTGATTCTAACACCATCTTCAATGACAACCCCGGGCCCCAGAACAACATTGGGTCCAATCTTGCAATTTAGTTGATTGACAACGGAGGGATCCTGGGAAAAATAATATTATAAATTAAAATAATATAAGCGTCTAAATATAACGAATCACAATTTTATTATTTTATGTTGTCATAATTTCAGTGAATGGCTGAATTGATGCGGGAATAATTAATATTAACACTTTGTTCAACACCACCCTGGCAGAACTTAATTGAGCTCGTCTTGATACTTTGTTAACAGTGAAAATAACCATTAAAGTCTATAATGCACGGCAGTAGGTTTGTGATTTGCCATGGGCATTGAAACTTTGCTAACACCGGCATGAATTACGGATTAATTCATTTACCATTATTTCTAATAGTCGGACCTGTAAGCAATTCAGAGTTCAGATAGCCTCATGGGACGGATTATGTACGGAGTACGAGGCACCATAGTACAAGTATGTTGCCACAATGTTATCATAAATTAGTTATTTACCACGAGAACATTTCCAATAAACTTTGGTCCTTCTTTCAAAATTTCAGGTGATTTTTTTTTCAATGACGTCAAGTACATGCACATTCCGATAAGAAAATCTTTCGGCTGTCCAATATCCATCCAGAAATCTTCAAGTTCCATGCAAAATAATTCACCTTCTTGAGCCATGAATGGAAACACTTCACGTTCAATTGACATCGGTTCAGGCTGGCAATGAAACGAAAATCATATTAAACATACAGGGTCTCATGGGGATGATTTTACAGATTTTAGTTCATTCTCGGCAAACTTTTGCTTCAAATCAAAAGCAGTCTCTGAGAAGACAAACAATCTACCCCAGGAAAACTACATCATCTTATAACATAGAATGCTTATCAATAATTATATATTTCTTCTTACCCGTATTCTGTTCAGCATTTTCGGATTGAAAATATACATTCCTGCATTGATTTTATTTGATACAAATTCTTGTGGTTTCTCAACAAAACTGAAATAGATGAAATACTTGTGTTATTGAAATACATAGTATCAAATCTTACATTGATGTGAGAATTATAATTGGCTGCTAATTCCATATATGCTGATGTCGACCCCAAAACTTTATGAGATGTATTTTAGATTTCAGCCTGCATTCGCTGGATAATTGGACCCCCTAATATAAGGCAGCATCACTTCCATTTCACTATCAAGAATTACAAGACTAACATGATAGAATTAGTAAACTACTGTATGGATGTAGGCCTGCTGGTAGTATCACAGCTTTATTTTCATGTTTGCCATGTATCAACAACATTATGCTCGGCATATTAGTCGACCCCTAGTTAGTTTGGGCAATTTTTTATGCTCAAAGACTCGTCATATGATGTGTATGTTATTACATAAAAAGTGATGTGTTCTTTGTCATTTTCTTTTGCAACTTAGTCGGTAACTCTCAGTAACAACAGGACTCACAAATTATTGATATAAAAGATCTCTTACCTCTTTATTCTTCCATCACTTTTGTCATAAATAACAACACCATATTTCGATGGCTCTTCAACTTTAGCAACCTGGAAAAACACCGTATAAGAAGTTCATTAGTAACGTTTCATCATTGCAGGGTTCAAGGAATACTTACAGCATCTGTTCAAAAACAACAATGATACAGTGTTTGCATGATTGCGCAATTTATAGTTATCTATTGTATCTCTGTGTGTACTTGTGTACCTTACATAAGGAGAACGTTCTGATTGTTTTTGTTGCTGTTAACCCAGAACATTATTAATATATGGACGTGTAGGCGGCACCTAAGCTCTAACCCACTACCTCTATGCTATGACCAGAGCCTCACTAGTTCAAAGCCTTTTATATTCGCAAAATCAGAAAATTAAGAGCGAAAAAAGCGGAAACAAAATAACTTACACAAATAGTTCCTTCTCTCCCATGAGCTTTGTGAAATTCCAACATTTTTGAGAATGGATAATCACTGATGACATCAGAATTCAATACGAAGAACGGAGAAATCACGCCTTTACCAGCAAGATGTTCTTTGGCGAGAGCAAGTGGACCAGCTGACAAGAAAAAAGAAAATGAGGTGGTGTCCAGTAAAAACACCTGGGGGGACGTTTGGGTGAGTTATTTTTGAGCTTATTTTTAAACACCTATGAAGTCCTTACTATTTACCCTTCAATATTTTTATGAATGAAACAATACATTATTTCATGTACATTTGCTATTCTGTTCTGTATTTTTACTTTATATTTATTGTGTATATGTAATACTTCTCCCATTGTGACCTTCTAGCATTCTGAAAGTTCGAATATCTGGCACTTAAGAAAGTCTGCCCAACCTTATACAAAGAATCATATCATGAAGTTCCTATGTTCTAATAAAAATAACATAATTTACCTGTTCCTAGTGGTTCATTTTCCTGAGACATTGTGATTTCAATTTTAAGCTGAAAATATAAAAGAATTGTGAAAATTTCAAGGTGATTGAAAACATTTAAATAAAGAGAGTGAGGATAGCGAAAAACTTACTCTTGCTGCATGTATTTTCATTTCTTGTTCCAATTTATCTGACATGTAACTGACAGCGAGGATGACATGACGAACACCGGCCTATAAGGTAATAATATATTAAAAATAAATATCCAGTAAAAATTAATCTACATAGAAATTTGTTTCTGTCTGTATGTGTGTCTGTCCATCCCCATTTATTTTTTACCCCACTTCTCTCGCATTGAACGAAAGGCGGGAGTTTCCAGTTTCAAAGGTTCACCTTGACAACGAACTTCTGCAATTATGAATAAACAAACTCTTCACTCACCTCAACTAATGCTTCGATCTGATGAAGCATGATCGGTTTGTTTCCAAATTCAACCAGTGGTTTCGGCATGCTCAGGGTCAAGGGTCGTAGCCTCGTTCCGAATCCACCGACAAGAATCAGAGCTTTCATATTGTCGTATTGTGTTTTGCTGTTACCGTGACTACTCTGTAATAAGGAAAACTAGGAATGAAAAACGGCAAAGAGTTAAAAAAAAGGAAAAAAAGGAAAATGAGAACAAACCTGTGGTGCCATAACTTTATATTTCAATGAATGATAAATAAATAAATAAATATATAAAATATAAATTTCTGTAGGAAGTTAGAATTCTTATTATTATGAGACTGGAATCCCATCAAAGTTCTATGCCTATGTGTACCTTGTGTATAAATGGTCCCAGTATATATGTAAGCTACGACAATTTTACATTAGTTCCATGAAATGGACCATTAAAATACACATTCAAACAAGTGTGTATTATCAAGTTACGCAATACAGTTGTGGGAATAATAATTCCATGATATAACACCAGAATATAGTATCAAACTATTCTATATTTCCTGGACTGGACAAGATACTTTTCAAGCTGTTGTATCACCCACAATATCTGTGCTACTTCCCTCATCTCACTCTAGAACTGAACAACTTATTCGACGATGTTTCAAACTTGAATGAAATCAACATCTCAAGCAACAAGTTGTTAAATCCAAAACTTATTGGAATCGTAGCCTGAGGGAATGTCAAAACAGGTTTGGTGACATCATAATATGATGTGGCTACTGTAATTATGGCATGACAGGAGAAAATTATAGGTCTGGGAGAAAAAAATCACAATCTCATCTTTATGAGAGTGAGCTTGGCTTTTTTCCAACTAAAATTGGGAATAAAGGTAAAAAAAGTCAGCCATTTATTTTAAATACAGTGCATACAGTACTTCGTACATAATCTGTGCCAGGAAACTCTGAATTTTTCAAAGTTCAATCAAATCTGTCATCCTCACTAGAAATAATGTACCTAATGACTTAATCCATTCCCTAACCCTAAAATTCATGCTGATGTTAAACAAGTTTCAATTTTAATTATTCCCACAGCCAATCATAAACTTACTGCCGTGCATTATAGGTTGTGATGTTTATTTTCACTGTTAACAAAGTATCAAGATGAGCTCAAACAAGTTCTGATGAAGGGATGTTAAACAAAGTTGCAGTCTATTTATTCCAGAGTCAAAGTCGGCTGCTCACTGCAATTTTAAAATGCTGCTGGTCACAAATGTACTTTACATACTTTAATTACCATTCGATTTGAATATACATGGCCATTACATGTTATAGTACTCGAGACTATCGAAGCAATAGATATTGAGAATATTCAAATGTATACGACGTCACATAGAAACAATGAAAACATGAACATAAGGACACAGCTATATAATCCTCGAATAAATTAAACCATTCAATTTATAAACTCATAAAGCTTATCATTAAATTTTACCCAACCTCAACTCCAATTTTACAGTGAATACAAAATCTCTAGCCGACGCAACTCTTCTACTTACTTATAAACAACAATATTACATAGTACAACTACTTTTCGTCGTCAGCATTCGAATATTTGCATCATTACGATTAAAATACACAAAAAAGTAAACAAACTCACCAGACTCGATGTTTCCCACCATTGATTATAAACATTGACGTGTCAACGATCTTCTCAATAACATCGCTACAGCGAAAAAAGATTTATTACGTCATTACCTATTCCTGAAATACCGGTAAACTGGGTTAACGGGATAGTAGGTTATTGAAGCACATCAATCATATCCTTTCATTATACAATTATGGTTTGTCTAATAGATTATAGTACGCTTTCTTTACATCAAGAGTAAACTCACAGCGTCTTTTATACACTATAAATGTGCATTCCAAATCAGAATCGTATAATACAAGTTTGTATCTACCAGTCTGATCCCATTTTCTTCCCCGAAATGTTGAAGGAGAAAATTTCCCCTCGATACTTCACTGAATTCACTATGCTCTCTTTGTCAGAGGGTAATTAAAGTATTCAAAGCAAGCACGACTGACACATACACAACCCTCACACAATGTAAACACACTTTGTTAGGGTATTATTCTAGTGAAAGGTTGACATACATTAACCCGGCAAAGAGTGTCTTGGAGGGGCTGCAGACCTCATTGAATTGAACCAAATTGAACGATGGAAGGTAAATATTACATTGAGCAACACAAATAAGGTTACACCTTCAAGGGCAAGGCCCAGCGTGGGTTGGAAAATAAATGTGTTGCTAGGCTACATTGAGTAGTGGAAGAAATAGCTACAGCCTCACTGCATGGTTATTAGACTTCATCGATTGAATCAAAATTTATTTCTGAACTTAACTTGACAATTAACACGCTGCAAATCTAATCATAAATATTATAACAGTGACATCACTGTGGTGGTTTCCACGATTCAATTTTCGGTCTCGTCGTGGTGTAAGGAACGAAACAATCCCTAGTACCAGTCAGATTCCTTGTATGTTTTAGTGTGAATGGTCGTGGTTTGGGTGGGACAATAGTGGGTGGATCATCCGTCATATAATGAAGCCATCTATGCCTGAAGTAAAATATGAAACTATTCAGAGGATATTATTTTTAACACAAGACTACCAAGCAATCTAGTACACTAGCAAAGTGAACAAAAATGCTCATATGCATTTCCCCGAATCGATCATAGAGTCATGAAATTTCTAGTATTTCTAGTCTAAAATAAAATGAAGGATCGCGCTACTGAACTAATAGAGATTTCTTTCTCACCATTCTGATGGAACCTGACTTGCATTGAATTCCCATTTATCCTTGAAAGTTTCCTGATTGTAATCGACCCAACGATTCCTGCCGACAAAATATCGATTGTTCTCAAAATATCTGTTACCATATTCGTCTTTTCCTACCAGGGTTCCATGTTTCAGGTCGTTGATTCTGAAAAATGATACGAAAAATCAGAGGTGTGCAGAAACAAAAATACTAGATGGCAGAAATACATCAGGGAGCAGAAATTCAAATCTGAAATATAATTTTTCCTATTCCACATAAATGAAATACCAAGTCCCCAAATTTCTCTTGATATAAGATGCTGGTAACTTGGAATGCCTCGTTTAGCTATCTTTTGCCATGATCAAGCAACCATGGGTTCGGTTATTCGCGGTGGCAAATAGGGAAGTTTCCTCTCTCTGGATGAGAAACTACTACAGCTGATAGACATAACTTGAAGCTAGTACCAACTTTACCTTGTTCGGTTTTATTGAGCTGTTACATTAACAATTTTAATGACGAGATTGACTTAAACATAGAATTGCCATAATTTACCTGAGAGTATTTATGATAAGTCCTCGAATTCTTGGGAAATAACCATTATCTTTCGCGTAGTTGTGTCGCAAAATCTTCCAGAATTCCTGCCACGGTACAACGAATTGCTTCCGAGCTAATTCCGATAACCTGCTCATTTTATCCCCACACTTTCTGGATCATTAGTTTAAAAAATGAAAGAACCTGCAAGAAATTTAACAACAGGTTGATGTTAGCCTACACAGTTCCAGTCTATAAGATCAGAAAGGATCCTTCTCAGGAAGTTAGTAATAAGTAAGAAATTGAGGGTGAGGAGCTGAGACAGACTTCATGGTCTTAGAAATCTGATAAGGAAGGTTTTGTGTTATTTTTGAAACGATTGGGCAAGTAAAAGTCATATTGCGGTCATTCTGTTCAAACTTCCTCGGATCGATCCTTTCTGAGGTAGTAAGCTAAGTTCACCCTGGTGAATTCAGCCCCTCTGACAGAAATTACAACTTTGTTCAATGTCAATCAAGTACTGTGCAGTGAACCGAATAAATTGACCCAATGCTCCTTCGAACACTAGAACTGCCGAGCAATTATTGGTCTACTACTTACTATAATTTTTTTGTACCGACCACACATTGTGGCGAAGTCTGAAAACCGGCCCAGGCATTCCCATAGTACTGCCCCAATGAGAGCATAATGTCCGAATAGCTCCTGACAACAGTGGATCCCTAATTCAACCCAGGAAATACAAATCTATTTCACAGTAGATGATTTTACCAATAAACATTGACAGTGCTTTACAACAAAGTACTAATCTACACATAAATTTTCACATTTTATAAAGTAAATTCGTACTGGACAAATTCTCTTTCATAAACTGTAACGTTAAGTGCAAATATCATCACCAACTATGTCGACAATAAACTTCACAATTCAGTAGAAGCAGGAAAAGTAATTACTGGAATTCAGAAGAATTGCACAACTTAATGAACATGTGATACCATTGCACTATCTCAATCGATATCAATTGCGACACCTCAATCGATTATAAGTTGACGGCTGTAGCCAATAATATAGTTGTAATATAAGCATGGAACATGTGCAACATCCCTTACACTTCAAGTACTGAGTTTTTAAATTCAAGTAAAAACTTGGTAATACAGATCACAATAAAAAACATTGCAATAGAAGGAATGTATATCCATTTGGAATCTCAGCATTCTCAAATTGTATCCAAATAATGAATGTCGGTTATTAAAGATATCCTCCGGAATGTAGGAGTAATTTTTTGAGTTATCATAATAAGAGTAAGTACTTCAACTCCAGCTGAATTATTTGCTACTACTAATTCTGGAATGTCAGGGAAATTACAATGGAAAATAATAAACGTTTTCACAATGGTTCATAGTATTTCGTGCAAAATAACTAACAGAAAACAAAATACAGTCGACCCTCATTAAAAACGAACCCCAGATATCGGACTGGACCTGAGTTAGAGTTGGGGTAGTGACTGTGTTGGCATCTTTTCCTCTATTAGTCCGTATCAATGAGGATCGACTGTATTCATATACACCTTCTTAACTATTGCCATTGCATTTATAACATTGAAAATCAGAGCACCATGCTTCAGTGTCCTAATCCAAGAATACAAACATAACATAGCTGTTGACGACTATGTTGCAACCTACTTCATATATATGATGGACGTGAACGGTGAAAGACGTGAAAAGTTGGAACAGTGCAAGAAAAAAAGTGGCAAAAAAAGAGAAAATTTTACTGGTTTGTAAATGTATGTTTCATCATTCCTTTGTACTTCTCTTGGTAGACATTGTTTTTGGAATTTCTACAAGGCAGTTGTTTGCAGCATAAATACTCAAGAACACCAGGCACCAACAAAGCCCTGTTGTACCGCTGGGTGCGACAGATTTACTTTACAAATTTGCTTTCGTAGTTAGGAGTATGATTAAATATTTGAACTCATAATAACTGAGAACTGTAAGTTTTCATGCACATTTTGAACATGAACCTTGAGTACGAAACAACCACGCTAATAAATTTCTCTCTACATAACGGAAAACATAAAGCAACAATATATCCATGCTATATTGTCGAATAATTTTTTTACTCGGGCAGTCTCCAAACTCGAACCGAACGATCGCTAGACCATGAAAAAAAAAAAAAATAAAATAAAATGAGAAATTAAATAATGGCCAAAAATAATAAATTGTGCAAATTTGAGAAGTATAAAAATAATAACGGTGATTAAGGAGGTTTTGTTTCTTTTACAGTGTAAAGGTAACCTTGGGGGTCAGGGGGGTTTATTTGTCATCTCTTCTTCCAAACCTTAATAGTTGAATCGCTGCAACAAGTTATAAAATTAATTAACCTGTTTAATTAACTAATGATAAATCTTCCAACACCCCCTACCGCGGTGCAAGCTGACAATCGCTGAGGGGGTGGTAAACATCGACCCACTCTAGATCAGAAGTCGCTATCAAACAGAGTTGAAATGAAGCATTTCTTACCTTGACGCAGAAAATATTAAATTTTTGTTCGAAGTGATGCAGTTTATTGTATCTGAATGAGCTCGGATGTCCCCAAGAAGACCAAAACTTTCAACATCCCATATCTTGAGAATTCCTCCACGTCCTCCAGATACCAAGATTTCCTCTGATCCATGTTGAATAACATCCAGTGCACAGACCCAGTTCTGATGTGCTTGGTATTCAGACTAATAAAGAAATAAAATTAAAGAGAGATTAATTGAATCAAAGTCATCTAACATAAAGTCTTCTCCATATACAATAGTCCCGCATTCATAAGGGGGGTGTCTGATTTTGCCGTTTGAGTTAACTGATGGTCGAAGTAATTTATATAGTTTGATCCATGTTCTATCAATTTCTTTAAACTTTTCACCTTTATTGATTTTTTCGTTTCCAAATCCCATTTCTTGATCGATTTATCTCTTGAACCGGTGAATAAAACCTTCTGTCGTTTTGAAATTGCGATCGCTTCAACTCCGTCCATGTGAGGGGGCTCAAGAGTTACGGACGGTGAAATGTTGCCCGACACATCAGATGGAATATCATAAAACTGTAACAGAAATAAGATATCAACGGTTAGCACTATCTGTTGCAGATAATGATGCGATAACATTTACCTTGACATAATGATCCTTCGACCCAGTGACAACGGATTCACAAGAATTAGAAATTCCCGGTAATCCCATTGTCATCACATGACCTGTGTGACCAGACATTTTACCAACGACTGAGTATCTGAAAGAAACAAAAAATATATAATAGAACAAGTAGATCGCAATTTCTATTAAAGGCAGACAAGCCTCAGATTGTATAATTGAAAGCAAGAAAGCTGAGGTTGTAATCCCTAATCTTTCAAGGGAAAGATTCAGGCTATTGGAGAAATTCCCCCTGGTCTAAGTAAACTGATGACTGAACGAATTACTTATCAAGATCCCAGATTCTGACAACAGTTCCAGATGCAGAATACAATCCTTTCGAACGTCCAGAAAGAAGAAAATCATTGATTGGTGATTCATTATCCGGCATTCGATTCGTTCGTCCCATTGTTCCCATGAATGCTGATGGTGAAAGAGTTTGACCTGATGAACTGGGAATAGAGATAAATAGAATTATGATGCTTGTGATGAGTCACAAACCATCACTCTCTCAATTTACAACCGAGTTGTGCAGTGTTGCATTCTAGATCATGCAAATCAATCGCTTTAATGGCCATAATGAAAACACAATAGCACAAAAATAAACTATAGAAAAGGCTGTATAAAATGAGATTGAAAATTTACTATAATGGATGGTGAATAGGTAAAGGGTTAAGATGAGAATAAAAATTTACCATAATACTTTGACACATCTTGCTTTTGTTCTTATATCCCAAACTTTGATGTAACATAGCGATGCAGTGAATACAAGTCCTGTTCGTTCACAGTGTCGTACAGCCTGAAACATAAATAGGTTTTTAAAAGCTCCCTAGATTTCACTTGGTTGACGAGGTTCCTTTCCAATGACTTGGACAATATCTTTAGATATTGTTTTAATGTCACCTGACAGGTTGATCATGAGAGTTATCAAGTATCAGTTTCATTTGAATTATATGAATAACAAAATTCTTAAAGATCTATTGGAAACACTATTTAACAGTTGACCCCTTTGGATAGTCACATCAAGCCCAAAAGGTTGGCATAGACAATTTTTCCAACCTTGACTTAGAGCGAACAGTGGTCGCAGATATTTGATAACAGCTGAATGACTTACTCAAGTCGAGTGCACTTTCCTCCCACTAGGAATAATTCATTTCAATAACAAACTCACCGTAACATTATTCGGATGACCGTCAAGTGACATAATTTCTTGGCTTGTAACCAGATTCCAAATTTTCACAGTTCGATCTGAAATAGAACATTGGAACAATATCAAAACTGGCAATAAATAACCTGGCTACCTTACAGGATGGTACCAGAAAATACATTTGGCTCGATGTGGCCTCATGTGTGGTATAATAAAGCTTAGGTTACCTTTTGATCCAGAAAATAACAAATGATCTGTCGCTTCAACACAAAGAACTGATTTATGATGACCTTCAGCAACTTGCATGCAAACAAGAGCTGATGTACGAGGAGTCGATGTTGATTTACTGTATGGATTCATTCGACCTCTGCAATTACAAATAATGAAATAAAACAAGAATGGAAATATTATTCTACAAGCAGAATGACATAAAGCTTTGGACTTAATCAATGCACTGAAAATCACAGGAAAATTACAGCATTTTATAGTAGGGCCTGCTTAATAGAATATAAGATATTTCACATTATACATCTCACATTATACTAGCAATACATCATTATGCTGAACATGTGAAGTAAAGGGCGATGCTATTGACAACTAATTAATTAATTCTCTCACGAGAGATATTGTTAAAATACAAACATACATTTAAATAAAATAAGGACATCGCAAAAACTCAGTGGAGTAGTGTCATGTTACGGAGATATTTGAATCTTAATATTTCTCTAGTTTTTTGTTCAATGCTAGAAAGACGGACACACATACGGGCACTGAACTTCAATACAATGTAAACACCATAAGGCTATGAAAGCTCTACAGCCTCTGCCAATTGGGAAATATGATTGGACAGGCTGCATGAAATGATCCACCGCAAGCTAAAGAATCCATATTCACTATGAGCTTAACTAAATTTATTAAATTACATTTAAACCTTGTGGTGACTTTACTTACGCAGTATGTGCACCAGTTTGCATTGGTTCTGGCAAACCAGTTACTAAAATCACAGAAGTTCACAGAACCAGATCCTGAATTGTTTTAAATTAAAGTTTCTCATATCCAATGCATTATTAGCTGCATATATATCAAATTCATCAACAACCAAAAGTTAGGGATGTAAAGTAGGATAGAGTCTAAGAAGATTCCCACCACTTATCAGCGGCATGATGAAGATAGCCGCAAAAAGCTGGAATAATCTAAAATCACTAGAATTATCCGAAAATTTCCATTTCATAGCTTCGAAGCAAAATCATGAGCATAGCAGGGTGTCTCCATAATATGGGAAACTACTACAGGGATATGGGATATTTCTTTCAAATGTAAAAGATTTGACTGTAAGAAAATGTAAGGGAATATATTCTGTGAAAAATATGGATGTAGGAGAGTCTGATGTATGAAATTATCTTTTATTTCTGAAGGGATATGTTATAGACTCATTGACAGATTCTTTCATTACTATATCAATGCTCCAGCATGCAGGGGCCATGCATGCATCATGTCACAACAACAACATAAACTTTACCTCGAAGGATCGAATTCAGATGAAAATTCACAGTCAAAACTTAAATGAAATGAATTTAAAAAGTAAAAGTTAGTCTCATAGCTGTCGACTTGAAATAAGATTTCCCTACCCAAATACACTGGCATCGTCTCACGGCACACCAGTGTGCCCGCAGAGTACTGATTTGGCTAAAATAAGTTGTTAGTCGAGATAAAAAATTTAGGATTTAAAATTGTTACATTACTGAAAATGAACCAAAATAAAGACAAATAATAGAAATAAGGACCTGCCCTGCCTATAACCCTTGAAATTTATTTTTAAAACTGATTTTCTTTCGTTTGCTTGCTAAAATATGACCCATAACTGAAAATTGGTGAAATAAATGGTGTTACCTGATTACTTGGGTACCATTTAGCTTAGGGGTAAAATAGACAACATGTTACTTACTTATTAGTTCTTGGTGATGACAATGCGTACATCGTCAAACGTGAAAATACATTCTCAGGAACATTTTTATTGTTTGGTGGAGGAGATGAAGGAACAGCAAAGTCTTCCCTGAAAAGAAATAGACAGTTACTGTAACAACTGAATGAGGGTTCGATTTGCAACTCCTTTACTCTCCGGTAACCCGCCAATTTCCTACGTCCAGAAAATCAAACTACTATTTAACGTTTAATTTCATTGCAAAATATTATCACTTATATTTCAAATTCAAGTTTATTTTATTTTTTGCCGAGTAATGATTTTTCCGTATTCCTGTGACGTCATCACATAAAGGTACCATTCTGCATGTGCAAGTCGCCTTGGTAACGTATACACAGAAATTACTAACAAAGAAAGAAGAACAGGAGAAAATAACTTCTAGTTGNTATGAATAACAAAATTCTTAAAGATCTAATGGAAACACTATTTAACAGTTGACCCCTTTGGATAGTCACATCAAACCCAAAAGGTTGGCATAGACAATTTTTCCAACCTTGACTTAGAGCGAACAGTGGTCGCAGATATTTGATAAACAGCTGAATGACTTACTCAAATCGAGTGCACTTTCCTCCCACTAGGAATAATTCATTTCAATAACAAACTCACCGTAACATTATTCGGATGACCGTCAAGTGACATAATTTCTTGGCTTGTAACTAGATTCCAAATTTTCACAGTTCGATCTGAAATAGAACATTGAAAAAATATCAAAACTGGTATACACCAAATAGTGCTATCGGTGCAAAACTCCAATAATTCAATACTTTTTGGGCTACAGCTACTCCTGCCTATTTCTAATAAAAATTACCTGGCAACCTTACAGGATGGTATCAGAAAATACATTTAGCACGATGTGGCCTCATGTGTGGTATAATANCTGTGACGTCATCACATGAAGGTACCATTCTGCATGTGCAAGTCGCCTTGGTAACGTATACACAGAAATTATTAACAAAGAAAGAAGAACAGAAGAAAATAACTTCTAGTTGAATGAAACTTACTTTTTTTCTGTCGCTTTTTCAATGACAAACGTTTCTCTTCTTTTTCCCTCGTTAATCACTGGTTCGACGGTGAACGTTTCATTCAGATGACTAATAAAAATGAAGGGAAATATTTATTGCAAGTACATGTACTCGGTTTGAGTCAATATCAAACAACAATAATTCAATATTTTCAATGTCATCCACATTTGAATCAGAACCATAAAATTATTTTAGCAATCAAATTTACTAGATATCAAAAAAAATTAAGAAAACTTACCCAGAAGAAGCAGCAAATGGGGTCGGGGGTTCATCCGAGATCGGACTCAATTTTGCTGAGGTTATTCCGTGAAGTAATTCCTGGATGAAATAGTAAAATTAAAGGTTTTCACAGTTTTTAATATCATGTTTGAATCTTGTTAAATTAAGGTCTTTTGATAACGGTTAATATTTCTTTTTGTGTTTTGGCTGAAACTTACAAATCACAATATTTGGCTCTCATGATTTACCTGTGGAGTCGCTGTCCGTCGTCTCGCTTTCATTGCCGGATCTTTCTTCTTTCTATCAACCGTCGTTGATGTAAAATCGAATGAAGATGATGGAGTGATGTTCGCCGATGTTGATTCGGAGGAAGAATCATCACTTCCATCACTGTCCTCCTGCTTCGATTCTGAAATTTCAAACAAATTTAAATCAAGAGACTGAAACCAGTGATGAATGATTATTAAAATATAAAAACAAACCATGTAATGAATCCAAATAAACTTTTCCAAAAGAATAAAAATTAAAATCATTATCTGTGCATTAGGGTCACATCATGGATAAGAAAGGGAAACACAAGCAATAAATAAGAGAGAGAAAATACTTATTTCAGGGGTGCAACTTATACATAGAGCAAAGAAATCCGGTGCAAGTTGGTCTGTAACATAATCTGGAGAATTTTCCATGAAAATAATACATCTATTTATCACCTCTGATTAATTCAGTCATTTGTGGATCATCAATCATATATCTCATTACTTCATGAGCTTGCTTTGATGTTTCCATCTCAGATTCAAGAGCTGATTCCATTTCCTTTATCTGATTATTAGTAAAGATGAATTTAAATAACAAAAGCTTTCTATATATACATTATTCATGAAGTTTATTTTTCCACTATAGAAATCCTAACGGTTGAATTAAATATAGTATGGTGACTTAGGGCATCCCGGCAGAGGTCATCACAACGTTATTAAAAAAAAGGAAGATGAACACACCCTGGGACTGCTCTAATGCTCCCTACCGGTTGGGTAAAATTACTTTAGTATTAAATTTTTAACTGGATGCTGACATCATGTCTTATAAAAGAGTTCCTGGGCAGCACTGGGTCGCTCTGTTAATATACCAGTGAGAACTTCTCCATTCCTTTAAAGGCTTACTCTGGCAATGTCAGGTCAGTCTGTTAGTAAATAAAATACTAACCCGGTTTTGTGATTCCAGAGCAAGCGTTGATTTATTGACACCAAACGTCAACATTTGTTCTAGGAAATATTTCGACTCAGAGAAAGTGCACGAAGAAAATATTGAACTAATGTACGAATCAACTTCCAGAGTTTCTTCCACCTAAATATATGAACCAAAAAATCAAAACTTAGACTGTTTTTATATCTAACAATTTGCTCATTGATCAGGAAGCTAACAACTCATCTATGGCAAACACTGCAAACATAGAGCAGAGATATTTTCTCACCTGCATGATGTCACTTTGAATCTCTTCAATTTGCTCGTTTACAAATTCAATATTTTCTTGCAAATTGTTGATCTCATTTTTGATTTCGGCAGCGTCACCCTGCAGTGAATATCAAAATATTAATTGCTTTTATAAAACAAACAGATTTTAGTTTATGGCCAATAGAGTATTTCTTTCCTTCCTAACCTTAGCGTTCCTATATCCCATTTCCATCAGCAATTATACTGCCAAAATCTATTAGATGATGATTAAATTGAACCTCTCACCTTTTCATTAACCTTTGACCTATTGAACTTTCTCTCATATCTTTTCATCGTCTTCTGCAATCTCTCTCGTTCTTTGAACAATCGATCCATCTGCCGTTCCATTCGTGAAATGGTTTCACGTTGTGTGACAACGTCCGTAATCTAGGATAAGACCGAGGATCATAAAGAGGGAATTAAACTGGTCGTTGTCGCCATCTAGTGCTTACTTTTCCAAGAATATTTTGCCATTTTGATTTTGCTGCTTTTGACGAATATTCGCTCGATCCTTTCCTAAATGATTTTTTAACCTGAAAAAAATATTTCGAGAATTACGTTGGGTCATTAATGAACTGTAAGTTCTTTTCAAAATAGCTCCCTAGACGGTACATAGATTGCTTATGGTCACTGACGGGATGATAATGAACTCAAGAAGTTACTATAACTCCATTGTAGGTCACCATCATCCCTGTAGTGATCATAATCTCACTAAAGACAGTATAGCATAGGCTTAGGGAGGCGCTACCTCAAGCAAATATTAAATAAAGGGGGAACTGGAAAAAAGTTAAGAACCACAGACTTAGAATAAGCATTGAGTTGAAAATAGAATAGTTAGATATTATCCGGCCGCTAGGGAGCGTTAGATCGGTTAAACATTCGAATTTGCAATTTAAAAAATTAAATCTTACCTTCGTATTTTTTCCATAGCTATTCATGTTGACATCTGTTAAATAAAACAAAAACAATTTTATAATGAACAGAAGACAGAAGTTCACAATAATATAGATTCTAACCCATCTGTCTTTTCTTTTGACCAAATTTTCCAGAGATAGGTTTCACCTGCTTCCGCAACATCTCGACTTCCTCCTGCTTTCTGTGAATCATACGATCTTTTGCTTGATAGCGACTCTCTAAATTACGTAGCAAACCCTGGAAGAAGATTGAAAAGTAAATAATGGATGAAAGACTTGACACTAGACAAACCCCAATTTTCTGATCCCCATTTGACCCGTTCAGTATTTTTTAACACAATGGATTGTCCTGTTGACCCCCAAATGCCCATCTAGTGCTCCGAAACAATGATCATATATTTTTTCTTTGAATTCCATTCAAGTCGAGATATTTCTCTCACCTCTTTTTTTCTTGACTCTCGTTTGAGCTGAGTTATTTCTCTCAAACTTTTCGTCTCTTGCATTTTTACTTTTTTCTGGTTCTCTCTCATTTGTTTCATTAAACGAACTTTTGCCGATTTCATTTGTTCCATTTCTGTTCTGAATTTTTTCAGCTGTTGTTGATATTTTGTCTGTTCTCGCTGCAAGCGATCATGAGCTTTCTTTGCTTCCTGGAAACACATGAGACTATATTAATACTAAACACCTTATTTAGCAAATATATTATTAGTAAATACATATGCTGTATAACTAATTATATGTCCTATTCAATTTAGCAGTTTATTATGGAGAGCAAATTCATTGTTGAAACAAAGCTGCAGTTTAGTAGTTCTACCGCTATGATAACCAGCCAGTGGGAGAATTGTAGTCATGTATATGCATATATGCATGTGCTGTGATAAAACAGGGGCACAGTTTTCTTATTTTCTTGTATGCCTGCTAGGTTGAAGACAGTCTGTCTTGAGAATCTAATGAAAAGTAGAATTTCAAACTTACTTTTAATTTTCCTAATTCCTTTTTCATTGTTTCCAGTTTCTTCTGATATTCTGCTTTTACCTTGGTTGAGTTTCCTGTGTCTGCTTTGCTTTCTAAAAATAAAATTTGACACTGGTTAGTGTGATGTATGGAAATTGAACATTGCAAAAAACTCCAGTGTTTGAACTTACTCATGTTTTCAAGAACTTTATCGCGTTCTTCTTCTGTGCTTTTAATTCTGGTTTCCATCATTTCAAGTTTGTTCTCGTATTGATGTTGCATCGATTTGATCCGACGTTGCTGAGCTTCCAATTCAAGAATCAATTTTTGTTTAATGTCAATTTCTCGAGCAAGGGTCGCGAGCTCGTCCTGATAATTTTCATCTAAAAAAATGTCAGCTTGCTTTTTATCCGTCAAGAAAAAAGCATTATAGCTCATACTATACAGCAAGGGTGGCCACCAGGGACACAGCACAGGTTACAGTACAGCGGTTTTACAAGCACTCATGGACTAAGCCATAAAAATATTGTACTGTACAGTAAAGTGCCTTAGTTCTTGAGACAAATAATATGTAAAAGTTAAATTTAGCTTGGTCATATTTTTACACACCATTTTCTTCATCTTCCGATTCGCTTAAATTCAATTCTGCATCCGATTCATCAGAGCTCTCTTCATCGCCATCTTCTGGTTGTTCTGTCGGTGGATTTTCGTCAGTAGGTGTTGTTGCAATATTCTCCTTGTTTTCTTTTCTGAGCCTGTAGACAACCAGAATTTGATAATTATATTGAAATAGTGGAATAGTGGTAATTTTTGTTTAGCAAACGTTCAACCCTCTGCATTAAAAATTTATGTTTGTACTAAATCATCTCACATTGCTTGTTCCTCCAATTCATCTTTTCGTTCCTTCAATTTTTCAATATCTTTTCTCGCCATTTCCATGACCGGGATATCGTCGAGTGAAGAAGATTCAAATACGCTTGTTCCTGAATTAGTAGAAATATATCGAAATCAAAGAATTTAATTATTTTCATTGAATAAGGACAGTATTAATTATTAACTTATCTGCAGAAAAAACCAGTCGCTGTACACCATGTTTAAAAAGGTAAAATATCTCACCAGCCATCGGCATTGGTGTTACTCGGCTCGCAAATGGACTCATGGGGGCAGCAGAGATCGTACCGGACCTTCGTCGTAAATTGCCGCACATCGATTCGCTTTCGATGACCTTCGACCTCAATTCTTCAATCTCTTTGATGTAGCTTTCAACGATCGACTCCATACCGCCCTCTGTATCATCTTCACTTATATTCTTGCAGGCTTCTCGTGCGGACATGCTCGAGATCCGGGTCGTGAGATTATCTATCGTCTGCTGCATCGCTTTCAGCCTCATTCTAAGATGCTCGTTCTCTTCATGGAGAAGATTGCTTTCCTGATACATGTCACTGTATCCTTCGTTGGAAGCATCTCTCTTGCCCTAAAAATAAACGGAATAATAAAATTAGGAAATAAATGAAATCTAAATAACATGGCTCATCAACCACAAGACCAGGGCAGACAAATAAAGAATAATTGTAGTTGCATGCTAGTTATCTCAGTCAGTGAAATAAATAAGATATACAATATTAGTATATGTTCGTATAATCTATCATTAAGAATAACATCTGTGTCCTATTATTTTAATATTTAAAGTCAACTCACCATTTTATATTCAGTTAATTCAAGAAGCAAACTTGCTATTTGTTGCTTATACATTTGTATTTGCTGACTCGCTTTGTCTTGATTTACCGACACTTTGTTTTTGATATTTCTCGCTCGATTTGCATACTTCAATGCATTCATTGTCTCCATGAAATCACTATCAGACGGACTTATGCATGCCACCATCAATGTACGACTGTTCCCGCCAAGAGAATCTTGCAGCAATCTTGTTAATTTCGAATCCCGGTACGGAACGTGATTTGATTTTTTAGCCGGATCTCCGAGCGCAGAGATAACATTTCCAAGAGCTAGCTGTAAATCAATGTAATATATTAGATATGAAAGTAATACAATTTTGTGTTCAATCAAGTTGTGGTACAAGACTAACTGTAGTAGAATTTGTACACTACTGTATAGGATGAAGGCCTGCTGGTAGAGTCAGAGCCTTGTTTTCGCCTTTGCAATGTATTAACAACTTTCCGCTCAGCATATTAGCCGACCCCTAGTTATTGGACAATTTTTATGCTTCCAGACTTTACCTATACCCCAACATAAATAGGAGTAGAGCTTTGAATTGATCAGGGTAGGCAAAGAAANACATGAATTGTGAAAATCGCATGAGATCGCGAGCTCTGCGCGTTCATCTGCGTCGACGCGGTCGTTCGATTAAGAGCGCCCTCTTGCAGACATTTCATCAACTTTGAAAACAGGTAAGTTAAGTAAAAAAATTCACCTCGAATCCGACGGCCTGAAAAAAGAACTCAGGCTAACCGAGTTCGAGAGAAAACGAAGTTGAATACATGTATTTAAATATTGATTTTGTCAGAAAAATCGAACAGTTCAAGCTTATTGGAATTTTGAGCTACCGGACGTCGAAGTAACGAGCTTCCCCTGTATTCAGGACATTTATTTGTATCATTTTCACCATAAATTATGTGCATTACTGTTTATTGGAATGGGTTTGGAAATGGATTAATTTACTTTCTATTATTTCTAATGGAGATAACTGAATAATTCGAGTTTGTGCGGCCTTCTATAATGGATGAGGTACGAGCAACCCTGTGTACATATTTACGTGGTCCCTTCGACTCCTCTTGTACTGTACTGTAAGAATAGATTCAAAATTTCGAATTTCAAATTACCTCATTTGCATTTCTCACAACTCTCGTTGTAACACCGACAGCGAAAATATTTTTGTTTTCATCTTCGTGAATTTGAATTTTTCGATTCTCTCTCGTTGTGTCAAATAAATCAATGATTTCTTCGTTATACAATTCCATGAATTGAGCGCTTACAATAAATTCAGGAAGAGGAAGACTCTGATCCTTTGCTTCTAAAATTCTGAAAAAAATAATAAATACAGTTGAATGAAAAATATATTTTAGAATTTATGGTGCTTTAAAATTTGAGAGGAAATACCACTAATACAACATAGGTAATTAAAACTGACCTATGGACTCCAGTACTGCCACTTAGAATTCGAAATCATTTTCATTTCAATATATATCATTCCAGAATCACATCATTTCTATTGTGCTTCTTTTTTATCATGATCAATCAGATGCCGCTATTGTGCAATGGATTATCCGTTGCATTAAAACCAACACTGGCTACCATGATCAGTATGTTTAAGATTAGACAGTTTTTTATCAAATGAGCTTTTCACTGTTTTTTACTACAATAACAGTTTCTTGATAATGGGGGATTCGGATAGCAGTTCGGATAATTTATGTTTGGATGTATTTGATGTACTGGGAAATCTCTCTATCCCAGCAGTCTGTTACACAGTAAACTTCTATAAATAATATACTTGCAATTTACCTATGATTAATTCCATTAAATAAATGATCAACTGCCCGTGGTATGACACCAAATTCTTCTGCTGTTTTTGAAACATCAAATCCAGTTCCCATCGTATATGTTTTACCAGAGCCAGTCTAGACAATGAAATATTTATTACTAGTATTACATCAGCGACAGAAATTTTGCTGGGTAACCAAATTTAATTTGAAGAAGTATTCGCTGCTCAGCAGTGGGAAATGGACTCTGTGGTAGGAAAGAACGATAAAACATTTATCACTACTTTATCAAGCTAACAACATCACAAATGAGCAAATTCACTGGGTACCAGGTTCAATAACAAAAGTCCATGGTAAGAAATTGATCCCAAATTTGAACATTTAACTAAATTTCATGGCAGTTGAAAAAATATTCTTTGTACTATACAGCAGCTAGAACTTCACATAAAAATTAAATCCTTAATTACTCGTTAATGACATCAAAGACAGTAATTTACCAAATTTATTCACAACCCTAACCCTGTGGCAGAAATGGACTTAAATTTCAAACATTTATCCAGATTTTGAGATAAGTTTTTGAAATTCTTTGTACTGTACAGCAGCTAAAATTTGACAAAAAAAATTGGGGACAAAAAAACTCCATGTAATAAGAGATGAATACTGTGATGTCACATCACCGAGTGTTTGATAAGAGCTCTCGAAACGAACTTCAGTAATTGTGGCCGTTAGATCAAAGCATTGCAAGAAGTACTTGAACATGAATTTTCAAAAACATTTAAATATTGTGATCATTGTGTTTGCATAATTCAATTGCACTATGAATAGTTTAAATATGGGTGGGTAACCTGACAGACAAAAAGAACAAAACAGTCATTGACTGTTTTGTCCCGCAATACGAATAATCCCTAAAGTGGATTTATTTGAATTGCAACATCGATTTTTCTATGCCAGTCACTAGTAGATCGTTGATGTGAATTGGAAGTGCAGCCCACCACCCAATACGGTTAAGTGTATTTGGACCAGGAGTGCTACAAGGTTGCACACCTCTGATCTAGGTCATTGAAACTGAGCCTGGTCTATAGGTGAAGAGTTCCTGTATTTTAGATGCTACTTCCAGATATTGCAACAAGCATATCAAAAATGGGTCCCAGAGTATTTCACTATGCAAGCATGTACTGGTAATTGACATCACTTGTGATCATATAATAAATAAACAATAAATTATCAACCTGTCCATATGCAAGTACTGTTGCATTATATCCATCAAAACATCCATCGACCAGTTTCTTGACACATCCATCAAATATTTCTTCCTGACATGTTGGAATATCGTACACATGATCGAAAGTGAAACTTTTATCTTTCCCGATACAGATCTGTGGTTCCCCCGGTGTCACAAAAGTACAAATTCGACATGCTTCAATCTTCTCACGAGCTAATTGCGGTCGAATTCTGAACAAAATGAAAACATTGTTTAGTTTTGATAACTTCACAGAGAAAGTTTTTTAATTATCCTTATTAGAATTATCTGATTCTCTAATAAATGGTGATTTCCATATATACGTTACCGAGACTGAATATATGAATGGTTAGTATTGATAAATATATAATTCTGATCAAGATATGTCGAGGATGCAACGTACCGAACAGCAACTTCAACACTAGCTGGAGCATCTGCTGGCATTCTCTTCCTTTTAAGTATTTACAAATATAGATTTTCATACAGTATGTTTCTGAAAGTACAAAATAATGAATAATTAAAATCTTAATAAACATTTCTATCTACCTTGTGTGTAGATGATACTGTAACCTTCAGTTCTAAATCGTTGGAATGAATCAAAGAAAATATTATGTCATTTCTTACACATGTGTAACAACAAATATAATATGTCACATAGCACTGTTTAGATCCCTTCTCACACAGGCTATGTAGCAATAAGGTTCGGTTATCTTAGTAGTAGAAAATGTTTAACTGCAGTTGGGTTTCGACCATGAATTGGCTTTCTATAATAAACTACTAAATTCAAGATGGAATCTAATCAGTTATACAGATGTGGAATTAGATATAATACCACCATTACTATTGCCAACTAATAATAAATCCACAACGCAATAGCCGTTAGTGGTCAATGGTATAAGTGCTACTATACTGTACTACTACTGTGCGATAATATTCCTATTGCACAGATGATGACCGGTTAATGGTACTAGTAGTATTTACTCTTGCTTCCTTTCATAGGTAATGAAATACTGGAATTAATTGTTTATACATAAATTTCGGTCAGGTAATCAAGTTACTAGCTCGAGCTCATCAACGTAATAAGTCAATCTGCATGTAAGTGAATCATATTGAAATGTTAATTACCATAATCATTAATAATCGCATCATCGCACACCTCGAATCATAATTAACTTCCTGAACCATTAACCAATTTGTCACAGCAAGCATTAATCATATCATGTTTCTAGGTAAATGCCCTATGGACACATGGATGATAAGTAATAATTATTCACCGGGAAATATGACAGTACAAATGAACCTAAATTTTGCGGATTTTGGAAACACTGGTTTATCAATACATTGCGCCGTACATTCACCATTAACGTACAAGGTCACTCTTATAATAATCTGTTAAATCTACGGTACAATATATCAATACTCTGGCGACACTTTTATTGATGCTTACATACCTCACCTACGAATACGCATTCCCGTCTACGCAAACGTGCAGAAACAGAGTTCCATATTTACGGAGCATCCTCCAGTGTAATTAGATTAAAGGCGCGAGACTCAAAACTTACACCGAAACACCCTCTCCCTTCCTCTACTTATATTATATATATTATATATGTTGCCCTACTTATATTTTTTCGATCGCAGCTCAAGCTGTGCTGATCAATTACCTGTAATTATTTTAATGAAGCATCTACAGCACGTACGAGATTCATGCTCATTATACGAATAGCTTGCAAATCAAATATATAGCAGTGCTTGAAGGAATATAAAAAAGAATTCACAACCGCCAAACTTTCACAAGCGACAAGTTGGAACTAAAATGGCCGTGTTTGTTGAAATTGAAGTTAATTTGCGATATGAACCGGTATAGCTGCGACAAAAAATTTGCTAACATAGAAATGCGTAAGGAGATTAGTATAAAGGTTATTTTTATACTTTTAACGCAATTAATTATTAAGATACTGAAATGGCGGCATTATACACACGGATGCGTGTAAAAATGGAAAACTGTGTTTTCCATCAGAGCAAGCAGAATCGTGATAAACCAAACTGACTATATACAAAAACAAATTCTAAAAAAGCTTGCAACATTGATAACATTAATATCCTGCTATCAGTTCAAACAAAAAAACCGTTCACAGTATATCTTAAAAGCGGATGTGAAAATATGTAGTACCTTCCCCGATCCATTCCAATTAAGTGTCATCGAGTTTGAAAATAATAATTGACCCTCTACCTTCTAGCGCCAACAGTACATTCAAAATTTCAACCAGCCTCGCGGACGTGTAACCAAGTGGTTATAGGGTATTAGTCACGCATAGAATGTCAATATTTATTTTGCTAACGTATTGTTCGTAACTATGTTATTTTATTCCCAGAAAAAAATAATTTAATTACAAAATCTTTGTTATTCTCCAGCACAAAGCTTGACCTCAGAGAGGAATTTTATGAGGTCATATAACGCTTCGATTTAATTAGAACTCCCGCTGTAAGCGGAGTTCTATTGTAATCGTTATATGAACTCCCGCTGTAATCGGATTCTTAAAGGATGCAACTTTTCGACGAATCGTAACAAAAAAATCGTCAGATTTCATTCCGTAACCTTTTTCACGCATTCGAATATATCACCGAAGGTTAATGTCACGGGTCAATACATATTTAACCTACTGCTTGACAGCTTCCTCCTTACTTCCTAGCGGGTACCGAAATCATTGCCAAGCTTTGTTTTTCGTGGTTATAGATATAAAATAATTCTGAAAATATGACTTTTGTTCATTTTTTGAACTGCATAGCTCTGGCTTATGCGCCATATGCCGTCGCTTACAAGACCTCGATATTGTGAGTATTCTTTAATGACTGAATTATGAATATCAGCGTTTTTTCCAATCGACTTTGCTTTCAGATCGGAATACAATGCATTGAGCCGCGTTCTGTTCGCTGGTTTCATTTACATGTCGACGCAGATGGTCAAAATGTTACTTCTTGCTACTTTTTTTCCTCCTGTCGAAAACGGGAACGGTGATTTTAACGTTGTCGCTGAAATACTGAAAACTCTCGTGGATTTCATCGATCTTGGCGGAATTTATTTCATTATAAACAGAACGGTCGGAAAACCGGAGCTGAAAAGTAAGCTTGATGAATTGAATGCGTTTCTTAACTATGAGAATTCAATAGAAAATTTCCCTGTATCAATATTGTACTATAAAAAGGTACACTAGCGCAGTCTCCAAAAACTTGGTTACATCAGGGAAAGAGTTACTTAAGGGGGGCCAAAGCATGGACCCCAAAAATTGGCTATACCCTCGTGGTAAGAATGAATCCCCATGCATGTCAAGCACCCCAGAAACCCTTGCTATACATAGTTGGAGACAAAACTACATACAGTATTGTTCCTTTTTACAATTCCCCATTTCATTGTTGACTGGATGTTTGAAGGTTTATCCGGGCAAGACCAGGTTTCTCTGCGAATATATATGTCATTTATATATTAACCGACAAGTATCTCAAACATACAAATGATTAGTTACAAATTATACATTTTAGTTCTCATAGCTGGATTTGGTTGGGCTGGAGCAGAAGTTATCTTCACAAATCTTCTTTCATTCTGGGTCGGTGCAAGAGGTTTAGAATTCGACTGGAAGTTCATGAGAATGGCAATTGATTCCAACCTTACTTTGGTAAGTTGATTTGCTGTCACCGCAGTGACCAAATATTTAGAATGGGGGAAGTATATAACAACTAAACCAGACATTGCTACTACAATAACCGTATTTTTGGGGTTCAAGTTAAGGTTGAGAATAAAAGTAATCTATGAGCGAGCCACTCTCCCACACTGAAATTATTTATCTTTTGTTTCCAGGTTCACATTATATCAGCGTCTGCCCTTGTGTGGGCATACATGCGAACGGATCTCAACAAAACTCTCGTACCGATGGTGACCGGACTTCTCGCTCTTTCTGTCTTTCGTAATTTGATCGTCGAAATCATTTCGATATCGATTGGTATCTCTCCATGGTTCTCTCTCATCATGAGAGGTGTTTTCACGTTTGCGATTGCGACATTCTCGTTGCAGTTGTATGAAGGTATCGCAAGGAAATCCTCTTGAGAATCGATCACCCGTGAAGTTCAGGGCTGGAAATGTCTTTTAATTCTACTCTACTGTCATACTGGAAATGTTTTGTAACGGAATAAATGTCAATGACAATATCAATCTGCTTGTGTTTGAAACTAAGGTTGTTCTTTCCATAAAACAGAACATAATAAGCAAAGGGAAAGGAACATAGCATACAAGCCATGAGTGTAGGAGGCAAAGGGGTTTCGGAGATGCTAACCAAATGGAAGCAAAGGTGCAGGGTAGTATGGTGACCGAATGGATCCGAGGGGGCAAGCTAGACTAGCGGCAGAATGGAAGCAAGGGTGCCAGGGTATGCTGACTGAATGAATCCAAGGTAGGCTGGCCGAGTGAAAGTAACATGGAACAACAAAAAAAATGAGATCCGACTTTCCGACTTTTTAGGGTAATTTAGAAAATTTGATAACACAGTCAAGTACTTTTGAAACCATCATACCTAGTATTTGAATGTTTTGAATGAATTAAATACTGAGCTTATATAACTTAGTCAACTTAAATGACAGTGAACCAATGTGAACATGGATAATTTATTTCACTGGATCTATTTTGAATTGGACATTTGATTCTCAAATAATTTCTAAACTTTATGATCATTCAATGAGCACATGCTAATTAACATAAATTTGAAATACAATGAAAGTTTTGAATGGTTAATATTGACCCCTGTGGTAGATGGGACTGAATCAAGAGGTTTAAAAATATCCGAGGGTCAGAAAAGGGTTAATCAACTTCGCAGTAAAAAGCTTGCATTCATATTAGCGTTCGGATTCAGATTCTTGAACGCATGTGGAGAAGGCCCATCTACCCAATATTTCCGTCATACTCATAAAATTACGTTAGTAGTCAATCCTTGGAATATGACTGGAGTGTATAGACATGCTTTATAATGCAAAACAACATGGGATTCTGCAGGGAATTTACTACGGAAAGATTAAACAATGAGAATATGAAATTAATTCGGCAGCAATGCAAGCGATGTTGAAGCAAAACAATTCTCTTCTATTTTAAAGTTCCGAAGCTTTTTTGTGGAACTAACAATAAGTTGCTTTTAACAAATTTTGCTGCATTAACTCGTTACCAACCTACGACTCCTATTTCACATATAAAGTGTAGACTGCAGTAAATTTGGCAAACAGCAATTTAACCCTGAGGAACAAATATTGCTAACGAAAAAACAAACACAACTCGACCAAACTACAATGAGTTTTTATAACTATCAATTTTTTGTCTCAAACCGAACATGTCCGCTGTCGTTCCATCTCAGCAGCGGGTTCAGAGGTCAGGTATCTCCTTCCATGGATTTGGATTTGATTCCATCGTCTGTATGACAGCGTAGATGAATGCGACCAAACAAAACACAATCAAAATCTGAAAAAGGTAAAAACAATGAACCAAAGTCAGACAATAAAGGGAAATTATATGACGAAGGAATTCAACCCATTTAGGAAAGTAATTTAACATGCTTACACCTAATACTTATCACAGATAAAAATAGGATATGAAATTAGAACTACCCTTCTTCGTAACATGAAAGAGAAAATACATAATAATAAAAAATAGAGTTACATTTGATTTTATAATGAACTACGAATTATTACTTTTTTTATGGGATCAAGCCTTGAAATCAAAAACATAGTAAATATTACCTCCAAGGGCACATTAACTTTAGTGAATAGTACTATATAATCCATAAGATTCACGCTGGGTACAACTTTCTGATTCTAGTGATACAAGGATACACACAGGCCGATATTTTCAACGAGAATTATTAACAATTGTTTACCGACACGTTGAGACTATTAAACGCAAGAGTATGAAGAATACTGATTTACGATCGATTTTCGTTAAGTTAACGACAATGTATCAAGCCGAATTTTCACAGAATGTAAATGTTATCTTAGAAATGCATTATATATCAATTTTACTGGGATATACTGAGTATAAATTTCATTATTAGCTGTTTGGAGTATGATACCGCAGTATTAAACACACGAGTATACTCATTTGCGATAGACCCCAGAAATTACTCAAACTCCACAGCTTTGAAATTACCTGAACCCATATAGGCAACCATCGTCTCTCCGGTTTCAAAATCTCTCTTTCTGTCGATTTTGACTGAACCTCCTCCGATATCTGATAATAAAAATTGTTATATAATTATATTTCTGTCATAGTAAGATTGTAAAACTAGAGTGCTATACTACTAGTAAGTCACCTCATCATTATCATCATGTTCAGGTTCAGGCTCTACTTTTCTTATCTGCTGTGTCGCTGGCGTGTACTGAGATCTCAATGGCCTTCTTCTAGTCGCACTTCCACTGAAATGTAAAAAAAAGTTTCATTTACATTATTTCACTAAATATAGAGGACAGAGGACCACCATGTGAAACAAAAAACAATCCACCGCAATCCTGTTACCTGTAAAATTAATACAGTCAACACTCGATTATCGATAATTAATTCACCAATACTCGAGGATTCGGGGGTTCAGATAATTGAGTGTTTACTGTGTATATGAATGCATCAATTACAAATTATTCATTTTAACAAATGTTTATTCTTAATCCAATAGACAATATTTTTCTGAAAAAGAAAAGAGTCAAAAAACCAAGTGAAGTGAGTGCTTGTGTAAACAAGTGAGCAGTTTCACACATAACCACATAGGTGCATGATGAAGTTTCACACAGAATTCCTGTGTATAGTGGAATTTCACACACATTCACCATATAGATTGTATTCTTCTTGAATAGTGCAATGTCGAAGGTGGAGTACCAAATTTCATCGGTTGTTTATTCGATATCATCGTACTGTTGGCTATATGGTCAGGTCTTTTCATTTCGTTGTCATCGAAATTTGAATCGCTGAAGCTTGAAGAAGCGTTCGTGATGTTGAGTTGAAGATGGGACATCTCGTTGAAAGGATTTGACGATGTATTAACTACTTCAATGTAAGAATCCTCCCCAGCACCAGCAGTAGCCTTCGATGGTAAATGTTATTTTCAGGAAATATCCCAGGAATAATTTTTGAAAAAACATTTGGTACCGAGAAGAATATCAGAGGGATTCTAAATTTGACTCTAATATGAAAGAGATTCCAGTCTGATTCTCAATGGAGTTAGTAAAAGAGATGAGTTTCAATTTTATTAAAAAATCTGGCCCAAGACGAATATGAAAGGGATTTTAGAAAGAGATTCTCTGGTCGTTATTGTATTTCTCACCTTTTGCAAATGATTTTTTGTCCAGCTGGACTGCAAAACTTGGATGGTTGACCTTACATTAGGCCAAATTGAAATATTGTAGTTGTAAAATATTAACTCAAGGCCCAGAGTTCACCCTACTTTTGACCCACCATCACCCAACCTTCATTTCTCCAGAAAGTAACATTTACCCCAACTCCATCATTGTTTGCCCCCAGGAACCAATTTCCATCAATTTTCTTGCTTGCGAGATTGTTGAACGATCTGCTGTTCCGTTTGTTCTTCTCCCGCAACGAAATATTCACCCAGTCGGGGGTCACGGGTTCTTCGACATGACGTCTGCTTTTGGGGATCGGAATTGGGGGTGAAGATTTTTTCTTACCCGGTTTATTTGAGTATTCGAGAAGGGTAAGATTGGGGGCAGAAGAAAAACTGAAACAGTATGACATCATCAATACTATGACATCATTAGTAGCAAACAACAATTCTATTAATTAAGTTCAAAATAAAGTTACAATGGTGCATCGTGCATCGATTCGTTCTGTCTGAATTAATCTTCCCCATTAGAGAGAATGGAAAGTGAAATAATCTGCTCTCAGACCTCTAAATTCATGCTGGTGTATAGTCGATTTTGAATATGCTTGCGGCAAATCACAAACTCATTGCTGTGCATTATAAGCTTTCATGTTTTTTTTCCTTGTTGAAAAAACGTACTTGACACAGCAAGCAAAATTTTTAACTATGCGCGTGGAACCTTTGAAGTGCATTTGCTACGTGTGAAGGCCGAACATAGAAGCATCGGTCGAACTGGGAATTGAATTTAGCATTTAAAGTCGGGAAGGTAAGGAATTAAGTTTGTTTGAAGTACGAGGCACCACTGTATATGATTTTCTCAGCGAGTAATATCAAGTCAATGCAGGCTGAATGTTAACCCTTTATCTACCTGACACAATTTCAAGTCATGACATTATATCCTGTCATTGAAATAACTGAGGATCTGACTCACCCTTTATCCAATATCGGTGAATGACTAGGATTCGTTGGTCGGAGTTTCTCTCTCACCACTACTTTCTCTTCCTCCTCTTCCTCTTCATACTCTATTTCCTCTTCTAAACAATTAGTATAAGTTTAGTTTTAGAATTAGCAACAATAGAATTAATAGGAAAAGAGTAAAAATTTGAGCTTGACAATTCTTTATATTTGAAATGATAATTAAGCTTTCATCATTCAAACGTCTATGCTTTAGAAGAAACAAAAACTTGGCGTTAGTACTATATGATATCTGTTATTGCTTGCTTGAAATGTCCTACCACAAAATCTAATTTCTCTCACAAAAAAGTGGCTAGGGTTAGTAGTACACCGAAGTATTGTATGCGAGAATTGATCATGTAAAAGTGTCGGAGATATAGACTCCGGCCAAAAGTGGTCGACTCCTCGGCTCTAAACCCCAGGGAATAACCAGGGTAAAATAACAAAAGTCAACTTTATTAATAATATTTTCTATCCCACAATAATTTCATTATTCCATCTTATCAGAGTAGAATTCAATTTAATATATTTCAATTTCTTTGCAATGTTGACTAAATGATTTACTTAGTCAGTTGATAAAGCCACAGATCAAACATTTCATTTACCATGATCACTGTACTGTTGTTGTCTTGGTGTTGGTTGGTCGCCACCAGCAGCTTCATCATATTCTTCCAAAGCTTTTTTCAATTTCTTTTCGTAAAGTTTACGAGTTGTTGCTGGAATTTCAAAATTCAATTCAATTTTCATATCATTCTAACGATAGAAATGAATAAACAGCCCTTTATCATATCTCCTATCTGTTGAATGATATGCACCCCATCCTCTAACAGAGAAAAGTTTGCAAAAGGAATCTTACGTCCGACAGGCCCAATACTGAATCCACGACGTTTCAATTCGTCTCCCAATTCTTTATCCGACAGATCAACAAGATTGAATCCGTCCACCGTCATATTTGTAGAATCGATTTTCTCCAAACGAACTTGAATATCACTCTGAACCTGCACAAAAAACTAGAATAAATAAATATCAAATATCAGTACTGTTAACAGCGGATTTAGCTGTTCCCAAATATGGTAGTTTAGTGCAGTGGATCTCATTCACCACTTGACCAAATATTAGAATGGCATTCCACCCTCTAAGATGCGTGGGACCACTGAAAGATACTTAGAAAATGCAATTCTGAACTTCCCTTGATGGGGTGGAGTGCAGTATTTCAACAAGTTGAATCTACCAATCTGTAACCTTAATTTCTCCCTGGAGAGGAAAGATTATTCAAAATATGGAGCCAATTTCCCTGCTGGGGTGGGGGAAGAACACCCGCATCACTATTCATCAGTTTCGAACTACAAAATCTTTCTACTGAAATTCCGAATTCCCTCCTATTGTAAACGATATTAAAAATGATCTTTTAAAAACTTCAACCTGTTCTAACATCTCCTGAATCTTTCCTAAATATTCTGGCATTTGATTCTCGCTTTCCTCTTTCAGCTTTTCTGTAAAACCTGCTTAGATTCACAATATTTTTTTCACTACACTCGAACCGAATCTCACAACCATGTAGACAACAGACTCGCAGCAAATGTTCAACTACTTTCAATAAACTCAATTATAGTGGAGATTTCAAGAAAGTAATTTTCACTCAAGTTGCGAGTCTGTAGCTCCTGTTCTTACTTGAAATTGATTTTTCAATTTCCAATCCTACACTCACTGGAGTGATGATCGATTTATGAACTTCCTCAGCCTGATCCTGATACAACAACAAGGTTTAGACCAGAGTATGCAACTCGTAAATTGAAACAAACAAAAGTAATTTTCCGAATATATCACTGTTCTTTTGCCTTCAAAATTATTCAAAAGATCTGACTGAAAGTCGATTACATGGGTATGGGCTTTTACACGTATCTGGATATCATAGTTGGTGTGCGTATTTTAGTTAGGGTGGCTAACATACATAGGAATAAACGTTTTCAGCGCACTAGACATCATAGTTCGAGCGCATATTATAACCGAGTGCTTATTATATTCGGAAAATTACTGTAGAAAATTTTTGTCCCATGAGCGTTAAAACGGGAAAGCCCATGGTCATATGCACTTTGTCATTTAGAATTCAACCGACCTGCGGTTCTCTCTTCAAATCTTCTTTTTCTTCGTCTGCTGAGAATGATGTCGATGATGTATTCGGTATTAGTACTTTTTCTTTATACAAATCAACAAAAACTGCTTTCAATGAATTACCAGGCGGTAGTTCAATTCCTGGTTAAATAGAAAATAGTTTGTTAGCATGGAAATGAAGGACGTGTCTCGGAAACATATACAGGGAAATTACACTAGGAAAACCAATTTGTTACTGTGCAATAAAAGTGTTGTGCTAAAAATGTTAAAATTCACACAAAAACCATTAATAATATGCAGTCTCTATATACACGACCCACGAACTGCGGTGCGATGCTGGTGCAGTAGTATGATCCCTATGAATGCATTGTATACCAGCTTAGTGTCTATGTTATATACTTATTTTACACACTGTTATGTAGACACTTCAACTACACTCCCGCTAACAAGCCAGAAAACTCCGCAATCGTTTTTAGTAATCAAGTCACAAAACAAAACAATTCTCATCGTTAAATCTAATGTTCAAAATAGAATAGGGGAGTGCAACAATTACTACTACTAAGATAGTCAGTGCTTATCGCTACATAGTCAGTGTGAAACGGGTTATAGATATGTCATAATATCATCACAGGATAGTAGTCTAATTTTGCTGGGGGTCAGGATAAGAATTATTTAATACTATTCCTACCCCTCATGTAGGCTAACCTGACCAAATGTAAGGTTTTCTAAGGAAGCTGCTGTTACCATATTACCAACTTAGTAAATCAACATTCACACAATGAAAAGACAAAACCTACAGCTAAAAGTAATACACACAGTAAAAAGCACAGCCTGGACCTGAAGCACATCTATGTTCTTAACGTTAACTAAAGCAACAATGTTAGTTATACTTTGACATAAAGATCATCTATTTGCAATCCAAGAAATCATTAACAAATGTTAGTTATACTTTGACATAAAGATCATCTATTTGCAATCCAAGAAATCATTAACAAATTTTTCGCACCCGAACTATCTTTCTGAAATGAAACTACATCGCGTAACGATAACGCTTCACTAAAAATCAAGAAAAGTTTCCACCAGCAAAACTAATCAATCACTGATTACTTATCTTATCTTACCGTGTTTTTTCAGCTCTAATTTTAATTTTTCTTTCGTTAATTGCTGAGGGTTATCATAAAAAACGTTTTCTTGCATTTTGACGAGACAGAAGAGGATACGTGACGTCCTCCCTCAATTTTTTTTCGTACTTTTTCTCACTCTCGAAGAGCATAAACGCTCGTTAATTGGAAGAAATAGTTTTGACTATTATATAAAATAGAGAAGTAATGAATGAAGGTTAATTTTTCGCTTGAAATTAATGAGTTTTGTGAAAATAACAGCAAGAAATTTCGAGGCGACAGAGAGGACGGGAACAGGTGGAGTGACGTCATTCGAAAGGGAGCGAAAATACAAAGGATTGCTATTGGTCGGTAGCAAGCACGTGATGTAAACAAAACACTGTAGTAAACTTGCGAAAGCACAGACTTCAAATACGAACTTTTCTGTTACCTGTTTCATAGCTATCACTTCTTCCGTATCATTCCTTTCTACCTCTACCACAGTCTAACCGTATATAATAAATAGTTACTATGCGTTTGCCCAGTCTGAATACACATCTGTATAACTGATTGAATATGCTAGTATGCTATATAATTCAATATAGTATATAATATGCTATTACTTTACCAAGGCATTTTATAACTACCATTAGCATCATCAGCATTTTGCTTTTCACCGGACATGATGAGAGCACAATAACACAAAAATAAATTATAGAAAATTAGGAAACAAGGAACATTCGCACACACACAACCGCAGCTCAAACAACAACGACAATGATACTGATGATGGCAGATGATGTGCTGTGCTGCAACCCTGCCAGAACGGACTTGAATTAACTTTTGCAATACCAAATGATTTTGAGTTTGCATGCACTTTTGTGTGGTAGGGGTAGAACTTTGCCCACATTCAGTAAGTTGCAGTAAGCATCCAGTACCACTGGCAAGGAGAGTGTACTGGGATATGGTTGAGACGAACAAAGAGAGCGCGGTAGTATTACCAAATGTTAGTAAGTCGAGTGTGGTGTGTGTGTCGTCGGAGTGATATGAACTGTCAATGATATTAGTGTTATCATGGTATTTAGTCCACTACAATAACGTTATTTTCTTCCTATATTATTCGGCATCAAACTTTTTCTCCTCATCGCAGCAATTCGACTTATTTTCGGTGGCAGTGGTGACATGGGTGGCGTGGCATTCGAGTCCAAGTCTTCCATGTTTTCCTCCTGTGGTGGCTTTGGAAGACACAAGCGGAATCTCTTTCGTGGAGAGGAACTGAAACAAAAGATTGAAATTTTTAGGGAGCCAGTTAATAATTGAAGGGTTCAATAGTTTCAACTCACCCAGGTCTTTTTTCAAATATATATGGAATTGGAATTGATTTCATGTCCAACGCTGCTGTTGTTGTCATCGGTCGGCCAAGAGGAACCTAAAAAAATGGAGATTACTGTAGGTGTGGTATTAGTGACGCATATTGTTTT
>QRAM01000249.1:785-48109 GCA_013436055.1 Halocynthia roretzi | reverse complement strand
TGACACTACTGACAGACCTACATCCATACTGTAGTGTACTAATTCTATCATGTTAGTCTTGTACCATATCTTTCTGTGGTTTTAAAACTTCTTCTTTTTCTCCCATGAATTTATCTCTTGACATGTCGAGCGGATTCTCAACAATGTTGCTGTGAGCGCAAAGGAACAACGGAACGAATGACATGTAATCGAGAAACGAAACTTCACGATAAATATTGGTTTCAATTCGAGCCATGACTTCGTCTTCCTGATTCCGACTAACTCCTCCAGCAATCAGTTCAACTCGAAGAGAAGATGCCTGAAATGAAAAATTAACAAAGGAAAAATGCTGTTTCTGACACCGTTTGAAGCCGTGATAACACTCATAAGAATGAACGGTCATTAAACGAGATGGCCGTGAATGTGATCTTAAATTACCTTTATAAAATTTGAACTTCTGTCGGACGAAATATTCCAATAAAACATTTGACGATAAAGATCTAATTTTCTTTCCAAATCCATCAAGTCCTCGATCTCCATCCATTGCTTTGTTTGTTCACTGAAAAATAAAAAACTGCTAACCAAGCTGCGAGGAAATATTACAGATATGTGAAAGGGGAGACTCGAGGTTCTGTTTGTCAAATATTGAAACTGATATTTTAACTTAGCAAAATCTCACCAAGGTATAGCATAGACTTAGGGGGCCAAGCAAATATCAGAAAGAGTGCTGGAAAAAAGTTAACTTTATGTTAAGAACCACTGCTCTAAATCATTCCTGAATACTTACTCAATAATTTCAAGCAGTCGTTCACACAAAGCACAGATGACAGCAAACATTTTGAATGTAACGAACGTAGCGTCGTCTATCCCGAGAAGTTTTAATAAATAATGTAATTGTCTCGGACCCATGTCCTGAACAACAGGAACGCCCTCTAGCGCTATCTTAGTTTCGGAAATGCTCAAAACACTGTTTTCGTCCGTATCTTCCACAACGAACGCTTTGCCGTATGCTTCTAATTTATCAGGGTTGACAAGTTGATAATGAGAGAGGTAGTCAATTCGCCCGTCTGAAAAATAACAAAGCATGTCAATTACAGGACTTAGTGTGTAAGCATCCAGGGCATCTTCATGTCGGGATCATCTGAGTCACCACACTAAGTTTGGCTTACTGAATAGCCATAAAAATAAGCACCACAAATGGTAAAATAAATCCATGAATATACTACACTGAGGAAGAAAGGTAAGCTCACGTCATAATACGACTTTTTGGCTTCACTCAACGCAGTGAAATTACACTCACCACAAATTATAAATATATTTTTGATATATCGAGATTTTCAAATGCTGCGTATGCTTTGTCTAAGATAATTATTTCCGATTTTATTTTGACTCACTCCACTCAAGTGACATTTGAATATCATTGATTTATCGAGGCTTCACTGATTAAGAACATATTGAGAACTGTCAGGTTCTCTGAGCTTCCACATATTTTAAAAACACACAAATCAGTGCAAAATCTCACTTCCAAAAAAATCTTTTAAAATCCAAATCTTTTTACAGTCTTGTTATATATATGATACTAGCAGAGAAACCCGCCCGCGATCATTTAAGCCTTCATAACACTTTTATTGTAGTATCGAGTTGAAAATAGAATAGTAAGGTAAATTTTACCCGACCGCTGGAAAGCGTTAGAGCAGTTCCTCGGGTGTGAATTATTATCATTAATCCTTTATTTATTCAATTTAATTTTATTATTTAATTATCTTATTATCTTCGAAGGTCAATGATTTAAAAAGTTTGCAGATTGATTTTTATCTCACATCATTTTACCTCTTTCATCAAGATCCACAGCTCCTTCATCACTTTCTGCATCCGGATCCCTTTGAATTCTCTTCCTTGGATCTTCACGATTCAACGGACAATCCATGAGCAGTCTGTTCAGTCGATCTTGCAAATATTTTCCACCTTTCAGAAACAAAACTTGAACTCTGCGGGTTCCTGTCAACGGTGTTGTAGGTCGTCGTCCAGGAACTGTTTGACCTTTCAACCTCTGTAAACAGTGAAGCTTTGATCAATCACTGATATTCAAATGTCACTTGACTCCATTTGGAGTGAGTCAAAATAAAATCTGACAAATTTATCTTAGTTCAAAGCTTCATAGCATTCAAAAAAGCCAATATACCAAAGACATATTTTATAATTTGTGGTGAATGTTATTTCACTGCGTTGAGTGAAGCCGAAATCTCGCTTGGTTTATTATATTCGTGAAATAATTTACAATTTGTGGTGCCTTTTTTTTATTACGATATAGTAATAGTACTGTTTGGCATGTCATAAGGAACAAGTTTCCTTTGCTAGCTATTGACAAATATGTCAAGAACTAAGACACTGTACTGTCAGTGTGATATTGGTGATGCAAACTATTTCTAAAATCACTTTGTTAGCAAGTTTCAGTGGTAGAGTCACAATGTTAATATTGGAAGCTCTAAAGTCTAAAGAAATGGTTCTACAACATATGCTAGTACACAATTCATATCTTGAAGCATAGAAAATTACCTAATAACTAGAGGTAGAGTAAAACACCTGGCATTAGGTTGTTGGTACATGCCAGGGACGGAAATAAGACCATTAAACTACCAGCAGTCCTACATCCATATGGTAGTGTACTAATGTTAGTCTTGTACCACTACTTGTATGATTCAAGTTTTTTATACTACATACATCCTAAGCTGCTGGTTAACACATACAAATTCTTGAGAGTTAGATGGAAGTGATGCTGCCTTATTTTAGGGGTCGACTTATCCGGCTAATATAGGCTAAAACCCAAAATATATTTCTGAAATATAAGGTTCACGGATTCACTTAAACACCCACATATACTGTATACGCTCTTCACGCTATAGGGCTTGTCGATAACTAAACTTCAAAAGTGGGAAATATTACCAGTCATGAATTTAAGCAGAAAATAATTTTTACCTTTTTAACGACTTTGATAACTTGTCCTTCATCATCAACAAATTCTTCCGTGTATTCTTCCTCGTAACTTCGTTCCAATAATTGTTTGTTATGTCGTTGTTTTTGCTTTTTCTGCTTGTGCTTCTCCAGATCGAAAACTTCTTTACTGATCTTTCCATCTTTGATTCTTCGACCGGATCTCGTGAGCCGGATCACTTCACCATCCTTGTCGTCTGAGGAGAAAAAATTCACAAATTTGAAACTGACAATTACTAGTTACTGATACAGAAAGTGAGAAACTCTCACTTAGATAGCTAAGCTAATCGTGCAGGTGGCACAGGTAACACAGAGAATGGGACACAGCACAGTAATTTTACAGGCACTTGTACATTAAATTGCACAAATATTGTACAGTACACTACTAGCAAGTTGACATAGCACTCATTTCGAATTAGAGCGAATTACAACTTGCTAATTCTGATTCGCAGTGCACTGTGTCTTATTTATCTAATCAGCTTATCAGCTCTATTTCCAACTTACATATCTGCCTTGCGATCATTTTATCAGCTTCGGAACTTCCGACCGAATCATACTCTGATTCTTGATCCAACTCATCGTCATCGTAAATCTTTGTTTTATCTTTTTTCTTCTTTTTAACTTTGATTTTGTTTCTTTCAATTGTTCCTGAAACAGAGGAAATAATGTCACTACAAAAATATCCCATTTACAACTTCCCAACAATACTTTTCCTTGGTACGCAACACTACCTTTATTTTTTTAATGCTGAACAGAATATGGGTAAGAAGAAATATATAATTATTGATAAGTATTCTATATTTGTGAATGGGATTACCATATTTCATGTTTCATTCAATGTTCCATCTGATTTTTACTAAGGAATATTTTGGTGCTTTGAACAAAAAATATTTTAAATTCAAAGCTACAGTGTGGCATTCAAACTTTCATGCAGCGAAGCGAGAATGTAAATGACCTTATTATTTTTGGAGAAGTCTGTCCGCCGTTTTAGGAAGTGACGGAAATGTAAGGTGTCAAAAGCAATGGTATTTTGTGCATTAAAAACTCACCGTCAACATTGAAAACATCTTCATAAATTGATTCTTCGCTTTCATCTGATGATATATCATCACCAACAGCTAGAAATAAAAATGTACTGACTGAAATGTATTCAAAATTCACCTAATATATTAATGATCAGAATGATAGATCATTTTGGAACATACAGTAAAATCCCTCTTATTCGGTACCCAGTACTCTCAAACAACTCGCATCAGAAAAAGAATTTATCTCCAAATATAAAACAGATCGTGAAAACCAACGGACTTGATATTTCTGTTTTGGAATCGCATGCCGTCCATATAAGTATTATATTTGAGTTAGAGAGTTCGCCACTATCGGTTGTAGATATTGGAATGCATCTCCCGCGAATCCAAGACATGAGCTAATAATGTGATATTCCGAGTGGGTCAAGTCTGTCTCAGGTTTACATAACTATGCTTCCAACAAACATCATATAATGATGCAATTACCTTTAGCAGCCAAGCGCTATAGGTAACGCTGTTAGGTTTGCATAACTATGGTTGCTAACCTTTTTTAGTATTACAACCAACCTTTCCCTTTCTTGAGTTTATCTTTTTTCTTCTTTATCTTCCTGGTTGGATCCGTGATGTCGTATTCTGACTGAGAAGACGATTCTCTTTCATCTGAACTTCCTCTTTCCTCATCGGGTCGTCTCCGACGATCTTTTTTGCGACCTTCGCGACCCTTACGACCTTTCTTAGTCCAAGGGTCATTACTGAGAATGAAATAGATATTATTTTGATAACTTATTGATTGCCTAGTTAGCTTAAACAACCCCAAATCATGGGTGGTCAGGTTGAAATAATCTTTATCGACTTTATCCTATTTAAATGTTGTATCTTATCAACTCACGGATCATCATATCCGATATCTCTGTGATCATCTTTATCTCTCATATCAGTTTTCCTTCTTGCTCCCTTATCATATTTCACCGCCGTCCGTCCATCTCCGAATTCATAACTGTCCGATGAAGAATCAGAAACGACTTCCCCGCGAGCACGACGTCTGTGATATAAATAAATATTGGAAACTTTGGCAAAGCATCTTCTTGGCCTTATACTGGCCAGTGTCTACAGGTATCCACTGTACTATAAGTATAGCAATATGGTACAAGAAGAGTTCTAATGACTCAATTGATATGTTCAGTTAGTCATCCTCAGTAATTTATGTGAAGTGCATGTGCTTGGTTAGCTTCCATATACATTTTTATAGTTTAATAATTCATCATGGTGTGAAAGAAAGTATTTCCTATATCACCAACAAACCTAAGCATATACACTAATGTTATGACCCAATGATCAGTTATTCATCCTCAGTAATTTAAATGTGACTTCAAATTAGCCTATAATTTACCTTTCTTTCTTTTTTTCTTTTTTCCTATTATATCTCTCATATTCTTCTCTTTCTTCTTGCCTTTGCTCCTGACGCTCGACCTTCTCTCGTCTTCGTTTCTCGTACGCTTTCCGTTGATCTCTGCTCATTTTTTTCAGCTGAATGAAACGAAAGAAATATCAAAAGACCATGAAGTAAAAAATGTAGTCTTCTAAACCAGGCAAAGGGTGGCTTAAAAGGAATGGAAAATGAAAGAGGGAAGGAGTTACCACGAACATGAAAAGTGTAAAGGGGATGAGGTTATAGTAACCTTGGGTCCATCTTAAAAGGAATAGAAAATGGGATTGAAGGGGGAACAATTTTCTATGAAGCTGAACAAACCTTTCCTGAAGAAGCTGCTGAACTTAATTCACTTGAATCAGTGCTTGGTGGTCGTCTCGGTTTACGCTTCTTCTTGTCATGTCGTCGAGGTCTTGAGTCATCCGAATCACTATCAGATGAATCTATGAATGAAAACTATGTGAATATTGCCTTTAAAATATGCACATACTGTTCATGTTATATAGGGGTTCACTACTATCCACAGTTGGTCTTGAAACGTATCCCTCATGGACAATGGGAGACTACTGCATATTCAAATTTCAAATTTCCGTCCCGGGAACCGTATGTCAGTGTGCAAAGATTTGTCGCACTTACCTGAATCATATTTCTTTTTGTTTCGTCTGCGATCACGTTTTGATGGTTTTTCGTCTCCAGCGGAACTTTCTTCGGTGCTTGTAGAATATCGTCGCCTATGACGACGATCTGATGAAAAAAAGAATAATAATGTCGTTAGTTTTAAATTTCGAGCTCCACACAAATATTTTATCACTAGCAGAAAATCCTGGCACTTCCTCGAGTAAGCCTTCAAAGGACTTGGTGTATTCCAGTTGAAAATAGAATAGTTAAATAATTTTTACTGGGTGCTGGGGTTAGGGTTAGATTTTTCGTGGTAGTCTCAGGCTCGAGGGCATCTTTTTTTGAAAATATACTGCCGCAACGCAACTGGTATCCCTGATAGTGTTTGATATGGAAGACAACTAAATGGAGATAATCTGAAAAAAATAATTTGCAATTCACCTTTTTTGTCTTTCTTTTTCCTCGTTCCTCTTCTGCTCTCTTCGCTCGAGGAAGAGTCAGAATCATCTGAATCTGTTGTGAACAAAACAAAGCATCAACAACTGTTTCTGTGTTGATATTCATCAATCTCTTCTACATTTTTTATGTCTTCTGTGTCTTCTATGTCTTCGCGATCCTTCGCTATCACTGTCGCTTTCAGAATCGGAATCGCTGCGCTTACGATGCCGCCGTCTGTGACCTTTTTTACCTCGGTGTCGTGACCTCGATGACCTGAATATTACAAATATAATTTATATATACAATGATCTAAACATGAGCAGTGCTTCTAAGTATGACAAATTCCTCAGTCTCTGTTATAAACTAGAAAGTTAAATGCTTATGAAGCATTTTGGATGGGAAAAAGTATACGTTAGTAACGCCAGGTAAGAATTACTTTTTGACTAGATGCTTACACCAAGTCCTTCATATGCTTACGCAGGATTTTCGACAAGGAATAGCATATGTGGGCAACACCTGATTGCTATGTTAACAAATATATAAATTAATAGTAATCGACATTGCTATTGAAGTATTCAACATTCAGTCAAGAGGCGTACGAGCCGGGGTGCAATTCGGGCAAAACAGCCTAAAAATTCGGGCTAAATCGGTGATTATCGAGCTTACGCAAAGCACAAAACTTCTTTGTCAGATCAGCAAGAGCTAACATAGTACTCACTCGTCCGAATCATCCGAGTATGATTTTTTCCGATGTCTTCTATGTTTCTTGTGGCGTCTTGAACCGCCGTCGCTGTCAGAATCGCTATCATCGTCCTTTCTACGTCTACGATGCCGTCTATGCGTCGTGACCGACTCGATCCGCTGTCACTCCCAGAATCCTCGCTTCCGTCCTTTCTGTGATGACGTCTGCGACGACGGTGGCGTCGACTCCGCTGGAAATGAATCAAAAAATGAAAGTGAATGTACGCACACGCACACACGCACACAGCTCCTTTATTATTTTGATATTGTATTTTCATCATGACCAGTGAAAAGCAAAAGGCTAGTGATGCTTGCTGGTAGTGATGAGCACTTTTTGGGTAGCAGGGAGTTCGGACAAATTGACTTACGAACAACCTCTTGAAATGGTATTTCAAGCGGGTAAATCAAGCGCCTGTACTGCATGTTTTTAAATATTTCCCAGACAACTTACATCAGATTCTGAGGATCCAGAACCATCAGAGCGAGACCTGTGACGTCTATTTCTTCTTCGGCGTCTGTGCCCGCGGTCCTGTGAGTCACTGTCACCTTCCGAAGATCCGCCAGAGTCATCTCTCTTTCTGTGTCTTCTACGACGCCTGCGACGTCTCGACCTTTCGCTGTCTTCGCTGCCAGAATGACTTCCTTCGGATGAGCTTCGTCTCCTTTGCCTTCTTCTACGATGTTCTGGAAAAAGTTTACTTTCAATTAGATAAATTTACTTTGAAATTAATTCCATGGATAAGTACCAACATACAGTCTATATACGGACTGCTCTCAATATACAAATTTTCCCTATTCAAACACAGTATTGGATTGTAGTGACACAATTATGTTTTGGTTAGTAATGGTGAATTTTCAGTCACAATGTAGCTTTTAGTTTTAGATTATGAATTAAAGCGAATGAATAAAGTACATGTCATTTCTCATTCACATGTAACAACCTATATAATATGGTGTGTAGCTCTGTTTAGATCCTCGCATCGGATATGTAGCAATAAGCACCGGTTATCTTAGTAGTAGAAAATGTTTAACTGCAATTGGCTTCGACTATGAATTGCCTTTCGATAATAAACTACTAAATTCAAGATGAAGCCTTATCAGTTATACAGTCACGGTAAAATAACATAAAATTGTCAAACACTGATCCCGGTCACAGAACCGTCGCTATTCGTTTTCCTCGTCGTGTCGCTGTCGTCACACAACGCTGAAATGCGAGGGTTCCTGTGACACGGGACCAGCGTACAACGACATAAGCGCAAAACGGTTCTGTGAGCGAGATCAAGAGTTTAATTAAAAGATAAAAGATAAAGAGAGGATGCTGAAACTATAGACATCCCAAAACTTTTCCCTTGTCCATGTTCTATGAAATTAACACAGAGAGAACACGAATAGTATGATCTCTATATTGGATTGGACAAGAGAATCGTGATGGGATCTACAGAATACTTCATCTACCTCTTCAACCTTCATCAATTTTACTCTTGAACTCACTGCGATCGCTCCGATCATCATCACTGTAATCGTCATCTTGGTCGGATGAATGTCTCCTGTGGCGACGTTTCTTTTTCTTTCCGTCCTTTCTTCTCCTGCTTCTGTGCCTGCTTCCTTCATCGCTCTCGGAAGAGGCAGAATGACTGGAGTTATCCGAATGTCCTCCCGCGCTACCGCTCCTTCTTTTGTGACGTCTCGATCTGTGTTTTTTATGTTTCCTTTTTCCTTCTTCATCCACACTGTCTCCTTCCGATTCAGATCCGGAATCACCTCTTCTCCCTCCATGCCTACGATGATGCTTACCCTTCTTCTTCCTGCCGCGTTTTCTTTCTCTCGAATCGTAACTTCCTCCTGAACTTCCGCTTCCATAATCCGAACCATCATCTCGTTTCTTATGTCTGTGTCTCCTGTGTCGAGATCTCGACCGAGATCTGGAATCTCCGCTGTATCCACTTCCTCCATCATCTTCTTCTCGGTGTCTGTGTCCCTTCTTTTTTCTGCTTCTCCTGCGACTTCCACGAGAATCATCACTTCCATAATCATCTTCTTCATCATCGTGTCCACCCCCTCTACCTTTTCTTCGTCTCCCGCCACCTCTTCTCCATTTGCTTCCACCTTTCTTACTTCCTCTGCTACTACTTCTACTTCCACTTGTAGAACCTCTTCTTCTTCTGCTCCTGTGCTTCTTATGCTTTCCACCTCCTTCCTCATCATAGTCAGAATAGTCATCCACTTCATCATGGTTCCCCTTTCTACCTTTTCGACCCTTCTTCTTTTTTCCTCCAGCCGCAGATCCATCATCGCTGTAATCATCTTCTGTTCCTCCGGCTCCCTTTTTCTTCCGGTGCTTTTTACTCTTTCCACCTCTTCCATAATCACTCTCATCGTCATCAGAGTCATCCTGACCTCCTTTCTTCCCTTTCTTACCATGCTTTTTGCGTCCTTTTCTTCCTCCACCAGATTCACTTTCATCACTATCACTCCTTCCTCCGCCTTTCTTTTTGCTCTTTTTGCCCTTTTTCTTCTTTCCTCCATCAGTTCCACTTTCAGAATCTTCATCAGAATCATATTTACCTCCCTTCTTCTTTCCTTTTTTTTTCTTCCTTCCTCCATGAACGGAATCATCGTCTTCATCATCAGATCTTCCCCCACGACGTCCTGCTTTCTTTTTCTTTCCCTGTTTTCCTCGAGAATCTCCAGAAAAGGCACTGTCTTCGTCTTCACCTCGTTTTTTCCTTCCTCCTTTCTTTCCTTTTCTTCCGCCTCCACGACTTTCTTCTGAATCTTCGTCGTAATCAGTTTTTTTCTTCCTTCTCCGCCTTCCTCCATCATCTTCATCACTTTCGCTGTCGTATCCCCTTCCACCTTTTTTCTTTCTCCTTCCTCCTCCCACATAATCACTCCCACTATCACTCTCACCTTCCTCTCTTTTCACCCTTCTTCTTCTTTCCTTTTCTTCTCTTTCGCTGAATGCGAGTCCACTGTCAGCTCTGCTTTCATCGCTTCCTCGACGAACTCTGCGTTCCTTGCGACGTTTCTCAATTGCTCTCTGTAAAAAATGAATGATATCCGGGTAAGGTTTGCATTGTAGACTTCGATATTCATGAAGTAGGTTCAACAAAACGATGTAATTAATTTCTCATTCTACGGACCCTCATCCCTAAATCCTGAATCTTAATTTTTCAGTACCAGGGTCGACTATATATATATATATATATATATTTATGGTAGTTACACAAACATATTACATAGAATGGGTAAGGGTATCTATACTAGGAACTATCCCAATAATACGAGGCGAAAATTATTGCAGAAGGCATATTTGTGGTTGTACTGCATAATTTGTATAACTGATAATTATGTATAATTTGTATAACTGATTAGATTTCATCTTGAATTTAGTAGTTTATTATCGAGAGCCGACTTATGGCCAAAACCCAACTGCAGTTAAACATTTTCTACTACTAATATAACCAGTGCTTATCGCCACATAGTCAGTGTAAGAAGGGATCTAAACAGCACTGCATGACATATTATATTCCTTGTTACATATGTATAGGGAATAACATGATATTTACTTTAATTCATTCCCACGATATAGAACTAAAAGCTGCAACATTAATAATTGATTTTTCTAACCAGTGAAAATTACCTGCACTCTCTCAGTATCTTCCATAGATATTGGTTCACCATCTTCATCCAGCAATAGATTCCCATCTTCATCGACTGCAACATCCTCCAGCCCTACATCATTTGGATCCCATGTATCATCCAGTTCTTCTGTGATGCCGGCTTCTGCCAATTTCTCCTGCAGACGACGCTTAGCTGAATCTGAACCTCCTTCTTCGCGTAGTTTCATCTGAAAAATAAATGCTGGATCAACGGCAGAAAAAAACAAGTTACAGAATATTCCGCTAGTGCTATGAGTGTTGCTATCTCCTCTTATGAGTGTTGTTAATTCTCTCGCAAATGCTATGAGCTGAGCCAATTTATCGACCTTAATTTGCCAAATATAATACGTACCCCAACTATGACATCCAGATAGCTGAAAACCTACTAGCCATCAAACACGAACCTAAAGACGCTTGCTGTAAACGGATAAGGACAAAATTTCTGAAGTTTAATTTAGGTTTTACCCTATATTCACTGGATAAGTCAGCCCCCAAAATGAAGCAGCATCACTTACATCTAACATACGAATTATAGTTGCAAACAAATCAAATAAACCAGTAACCATAGTTACCATATCTTCGAAGACGTCCTCCGAAACATATTGATATTTGACGACTCTTCGACCACTCTTGGTTCGAACAAAAGTTTTGATTCTTCTCTCGCCTAAGAAGATAAAAAAGCAATCAGAATTTTCTATGGAAAAATTTCAATGAACAATTAATTTTTCTTGAGATACGAAATACAGTGGGTACGAATAAATATCTATTACAGTAGACAATCGAATATTGTCGAACTTGTCGGGATTGGCATATGTTTGGATACGTGAAAAGTTTGGATGATCGCTCATGATATGACTTATGGATTCCAGTACTGTCACTTTGCATTCAAAAATATATATCATTCCAGAATCACTTCATTTCTACTGTGCTCCCTTTTATCATGATCAATTAGATGCCGCTATTGTGCAACGGATTATCTGTTGCATAGAAACCAACACTGTCTCCTGCGATCGGGAAGGTTAATATTAGACAGTTGTTTATCAAAAAGTTTTTTTCAGAGTTTTTATTATAATATTTGAATCTTTTTAAATTAAAATGCTTTGATAACTGTTTATCATTAACTGCAGAATCGGATGGCAATTCGGATAATCAAGGGGTGACAGAAACATTATTATGATTCGATAATGTACAATAGAATTCTGACGCCAATCAAACAAGAGAAAAACAATGACATAAATAAGGTCACTTGTTGTCTAAGTATTTAAAAAAAGGAATGATTATTTGTTAACAATAAAACAAAAGAGAACAGGCTTGTTTTACAATGCGTGATGTCATTGTTGACATGACCAGGACAACACGGACAATTCATGGAAAAATTGGCACGAGAGGGTTAAGGCTGATTGGTTATTTATCTACAAGAGCTTTCTCATTCTACACTAATTAATAAAATTAATTCTATCAGCTGCTTATGTGGTTTTTGACAGGGCATATACACTCATTCTGTCTTGTTGCGGACAATGCCAGGTGAATAGCAAATACAATTTACTATATAGAATGTACTCAGCAAAGGTTGTCACGCTATGCCATATACAAGTCCACAAAGAGAAATCAACAAAAAACATTTTAACTTACGTTTTCCATCATTTCCGACTCTCCACATTAATTTCTCACTGAATATTTGTCTCTGCTTCGTTCGCAAAAATCCGAGATTCTTCAATTCTTCCTGTTTGGCTCTTTCTATCATCTGACGAACGAACCAGTAACTATGGCGATAACCTCCACCAATCCTGTGAAAAAATAACAGTCAGGTTAATGAGTAGCAATGTCTTCGAGAAGAGAGAGGCGAAAGAAGAATCAAAAATATTATGAGAAATATTACGAGTAAGTCAGACACCTGCAATATAGCATAGCAAAATGAAAAAGCCAATAGGGACTATGAAAAGGATGTGGTAGTGTATGGCCAGTAGAGGACTGGTCGGTCAGCCTTCATATACTAGGTAACTAGGCCATATCATGCATTGGTGTCAACAAGTAGAGTTTAGCTATAGTATCCACGGCTTAATAATTCTATTCTATATTACCATGTAGCTGCAATCATACCTGATATATTTAGTTGTTTCACATTTTGAATGTTCGAGATGCAAAGCACATCGCCAGCAAGGTGCAGAAACTTCTTCCGGCTTATTCACGGCAGACGGTCGTTTCAGAGGAATCGTATTCAATTGTAAAGTGCTGCTGCGACGTGGGCCCGTTGTCGGGGGTGTTGCGGACATCGGAGGTGCTGTGATGAATCCACGATATTCAACTCTTCTCTCTCCTCGCGAGGCCTGAAATATACACAAGAATTGATTAACTTTTGACATTTGACCCTGTGAACTCAATTGAACTCAGAAATTATGTTGATTCAATTATATATTCACCACAATTCAATTTTGTAATTTTCAAATTTAGCTATGTGATATCACAATAAAGCCGAAGGCATTTAAATCATCACAAGCCGTCTACCGCCCTTCCAGTGACCTCACAATCATATCTTATTACTCCTATTGTTATTGAACAATGGTTCGACCCATAAAAGACATTTAAAAATGAACAGAGGAATTTAGATCGCAATATATTATCAATGTTGATCAGCCGACAATCTGCTTTAGAAAAAGGTTTCAGGCATCTGTTCTCTAATTAACCTGTAATCACTAATTTTCCAGCACCCATAGTCCCAACCAGAGGCAGAGTATCAGTGTCCAGAACCAACCAAGGTCGTCTAATTCTTGGCTGAGCAGCGTTGGTTAATAGTGAATTGAACGTATGTCGCCCATCCTTTCCTTCACACTATTAATTAATTAATATTCGCCTTGAAAAGTTAGGGTTGGGGCACTGATACATAGGATTGTTCTCTGTACAGACGGACTGTAGCGACCTAATTGTGTATTTTATTCATTACGGTGGTGAACAATCTAGACTAAGTGACATGACAGGTCGAGATAGCTACTGTACAATGTAGAGATGGAGTATTGATGATGATAGTAGTAGCCATATAAGAATGTAATTTGGACCAGGGTGGGAGAAAATTGTAACATGGGCAAAGTAGATATATGCTGTACTTAGTTTCATCTCACATTAATTTCAAGCAATAATTTCTCCTACATTCCATTAACAGCAAAAGTCTGGTCAGTTTTTCTCTTAGCTTGGGGTTATTTTTTGTTCCGAAATGAAATTCAATATTTTAACATGTTGTATAACAATGTTGTCACAACAGAGAAGCTTCACCCAATCCATTTAATCTGTCATCTGATATTTATTGAAATCTCTCCCCTGAGTTGAGAGAGGGAGTCAGACCCAAGATATCAAGCAAAACAAACATTTACTGCAGTGGTTGTAACATTCTCGCTTTTCACTTAATTTTAGAAAACCATTTTCCCCTCTTTCCAAGATTGTTTGACTTAGAGGTATTTCAAATAATATGTGATATAATAAACCCCCGATCAACCAATAGGGTGTTTGTCCTCTTTTTTATATACGAGTACTAGTACAAAACAGGGTCTTGCCTGGGTAAGGGTAGCTTAGTACCCAGCTATTGATCATGAAGGGGAGGAAATTTTGTTCAGTAAATAAACGCAAACAAACTGCTGGGATATACTTTGAATACAAACTCACCCAAACGCTTGCATGAATTGCTGGAAGTCTCTCAACATCTTCAACTGAATGTTTCACAAAATATGGAGGTAAATTTTTCAGATTTTCAGAACCAGGAGGGATGTCGGCTGGAAAATTAATACATTTGATAATTAAAAAATTTGTATAGTCAATATTGGGGTGTATAACCCCCCATGACAATAATTTTACATGTTAGTAAGGTCAGAAATCAATTTGACACATTTGATATCTGTATACTTCACTTATAATACAGGTTTATATGATCAAATACAATTTTTGTTATTACAATGGATCTTACAAGCAAGCATTAAAAGTCATAATCTTATCATTAGAACCGTTATCAAGTTTTCTATCATGTCATGAGCCTCGCATTCGCTCTAGCACATCGCTTGTCAGCTGACCTATTTATTTCCCTTCAAGTCTAATACAGTAACATTTTCCACCGTTAAATATCATGGCTTGTAAGTGATATTATTGTATCGCACGTCTCCCATCATCATACGTCAGTTTAGCATCATCGTTATCGTTGTATTTTCTAACGTTTGCAAGTATTACCATCCTTAGTTGCCAATAAAATTCTACTACCTATAAAGGTACCATTCTGCGTGTGCAAGTCTTCTTGGTAACGTATACACAAAAATTTAAGCATTCTACCTGTTGGTTCTGCTATTCCAGGTAGTCTTCTACTTGTTGATGTAGCTGTATCTCTTCCCACATTAGATGCGGATCTTAACGCAGCACCAGGAGTAGCAAGCGGTAAAAACTGTGGAGTACGTCCCCGCGACAAATGCGGAAGTGTCAACTCCGAACTCTGACCTCTGACTTCCGCCGCAGTCGCCATTGCGTATAATAATCGATCCGATTCGAGGGCCGGAGTCGATTGAGGGGGCGCGGGGGTATTTTGTTTGTCTTCTTCGGGGTCTGGGGTTATTATTTCCGTTAATTCATTGATAAAAGGGATTCCAGACGAAATCCGAGTACTTTCATGAAACTGTGTTGCACGTTCTGTTCGTGATGACTCAAACAATGAAGCTCCTGATAACAGATAAAAGAATATTATAGTCATGGGTGTACGCCAGGGGTGTCCAAAGTCCGGCCCGGGAAATATTTTTTATTGGCCCGCGGCAAATTCTAAAAATATAATATAATGTGGCCCACTAGCACTGTTCAACGGAATAAATAAATAAATAAATAATTCTCCAGATATGAATGTTTTGGGCAATAAAGCGAGCTGCAGCAATTGTCTGCAGTACCTGTTATGTCGTGTCCTTCCCGTTATTACAGTACACAAGACACATTTTGACACAAGGTACATCAGGGTGACCCCGGGGCACATTTTGATAGGTGGCATGAAAATACATATATTTTTGGTTCACCGAACAGAGTATGAAAAGCCTTCAAGGAAGCGTAAATGAGGAAGGATTCGATTTATTTACATAAAAATAAAGGAAAGCATTTTCGTCATCACATGATAATTATTATCAATATTTTTTTAATTCATTTTTTTGTGGTCTGGATTTTTGGCTGGCCCTAAAGCCCGTGCCTTAAAATCCCAATAGGTTATCCGGCACTGCGCTGGCGGTGGCAAACTTGGCAGTTACCCCACTCTGGATAGCTATAGAGCTACTTTATTGTACTACTGCTGATAGCTCATTCATTCATTACAGCTAGATAGTAGATTACTAAAAGCGGTCAATTCTAGATTGCTGTTCTTCGTTCAGTTTTATTGAGTTTGAATTATCTTTTAATATTTTCCACCTTCAATAAGAAATCTAAGGTGTGATTTTTCACATCATAGTGGAAATTTATTCCTTTTTACATCGGCTGGAAAAGACGCGACAGATGCCTTTCGTATTGAAACAGAAAGGTAGGCTTCTAAGTCGCGGTGTAGCTTTCAATTCTTTATCGTGGGAATGAATCAAAGTACATTTCATTCTTCTAAAATTTTGCGCCCTTAAGAATTTGCTCCCTGTGGCAACCGCCCCTGTGACCCTGCCAGCCCACGTATAATTTCATGTAGTTTCTCATGAGCGGAATAAATGTTCTCTATTTGACTGTATGATTACACTGGCGTATCTTCCTTGCAGGGTTTACTTTGAATGTACCCTGACACTGCTCTGGCCACCCTTTAACTGACGCAGTACTCATTATGACTCACTACAGCACTCATTATGACTAAATAGTATTCACCTCTAGCGCTATCGTCGCTTATTTCTTCCGTTCCAGCAGCAGCCGTTACAGCAGTTTCACCAGTAACTCGTAAAATGCCCTCCTTTCCATTTTGAGGTCCTATATGTCTCCTAGAACCAAAGGGGACAGGTCTTCTTCTTCTTGATATCATTCTTTCATATGAAGTGTCCCATGAAATCGTTTCATTTCAAATGATCCATTCCATCACCCGGTGAAGAATTAATTATCAACAGACAATGGAATGGAGTCTGTCTATCAAATGTAATCAGATATTCTTTCACAGAGACTAATTGTATTTATAACAAAACACATCCTTTGACTAAATTTAAAAGGTCGACTGGTATTTATCGCACGGAGTGAGATCACAGGATGATAAATAATACATTGCACCACGTCATCAATCGGTTCGAGTAGGACCTAATGCATTGTACTGTCCACAAGCAAATGCTATGTCATCATAGAAAACCTGGTCTGGGCAGTGACTTGCTTATCTCAGAATTTCTGAGTTTTAGTCCTTGCCACTTTAAATCATGTAATTTGATTCATTTAGAAGATCACAAAGGACCTGATGGATCCACATATCATTGTGAAGTTTGTGACGTTATATGTAGTAGTCTCATTGCTTTGACTTCATATATGAGAGTTCATACAGAAGAAAAACCTTTCATGTGTGGAATCTGTGATAAATCTTACAGATATTCTGCTAACATAGAAAAGCACATACAAACTGTTCACGTGAAAGAAAAACACGGGGAAAAACAATCCATGGGGTATTCAGTAAGCTGATATTTGACAAGGATTAGAATTGATAGCAGACATGTAAAATGGTATTTGAATGCCTGAAGGTAAAACCAATTTACGTTAGTGTTCTAAATTGTTCTTGAACTGATAACGAGGAGATTAACTGAGTTCATATAGAGCATAGGAATTGAAGAGTTAAGTTAGTTTACTTTAGCACAGCGAGTCTCGAGCAGATTTCTGCGTGAAAAATACAGTGGATAGATATTGAGTTGGATGAATTGTACATAAGAGTATAATATGTCAGTCTGAATATTTCAGGTTATTTCGCTACTTATAATATTATTGTAAGATTTATCCGGAACTGCAAAATGGTGATAAATTGCGAGGTTTGCGATTTACCATGCCAAGGTAAAGCTAGCCTCGAGAGACACATGAGAAAACACACGAAGGAAAAATTGTTCTACTGTGATGCTTGCTTCAAGAGATTTGCACACAAAGTACACCTAAAAGAGCACAAGGGAATTCATACGAACGAGAAACCATATCAATGTGAAGTCTGTTGCATGAGATTTAAGCATAACTCAGCGCGCAATAGACACAAGAAACTCATGCATAGCAAAATGAACTGCGAGTGTTCGGTATGTGGAAATGAATTCACATCTAAATATGGCTTGAAAATACATATGGAAGAACATAAAGGAACTGATAACAAATATCATTGTGAGGTTTGTGACTTAATGTGTGCAAGTAAATATCAGCTCATGATGCACATGAGAAAACACACAGAAGAAAGGCCGTTCCAGTGTGATGTTTGTTTCAAGAGATTTACACAAAAAGGACACTTAACAGTCCACAAGAGAATCCATACGAACGAGAAACCATATCAATGTGAAATCTGTTCCATGACGTTTATTGAAAGCTCAGCGTGCAATAGACACAAGAATATGTGGCACAGTTGGATGGATTGCGAATGTTCGGTATGCGGAAATAAATACACATCTAAATATGATTTGAAGATACATTGGAAAGAACATAAAGGAACTGATAATAAATATCATTGTGAGGTTTGTGACTTACAATGTACGGGTGTATCTACACTCCAGATACACATGAGAAAACACACGAAGGAAAAACCTTTCCAGTGTGATGTTTGCTTCAAAGGATTTTCACGAAAGGTAAATTTAAACGTCCATCAGAGAATTCATACTAACGAGAAACCATATCCATGCGAAGTCTGTTCGATGGCATTTACACGAAGGAGAGAGTGCAACGAACACATGAAACTCATGCACAGCAAAATGAACTGCAAGTGTTCTATATGTGGAAATGAATTCACATCTAAATATGGCTTGAAAATACATATGGAAGAACATAAAGGATCTGATAACAAATATCATTGCGAGGTTTGTGACTTTATATGTAGCTGTTTCTCTACTTTAACTACACATATGAGAGTTCATACGAAAGAAAAACCTTTCATGTGTGAAATCTGTGATAAATCGTTCAGTCAGAAATCCGTGTTAACTAGACATATTGCAAACCATTTGAGAAATATCAGTTAAATTACTTTTCACGTGGATAAATTTGTTTTATTTGTGTGGTTTCTCTCATTCACTTCATTCGGTTATTTGGTCTTTCTTGCGTTTCAATAATGTAAATACATTTTTTTTAAACAACTCGCAATTCGATTTTCGACTTCGCGACCATTTGAGTATTAAGTTTACGAAGAATTGAATTTAGTGAATAAAGTGGAGAATCAACAATACTTGTTGAGAGACACTCTAAACGTCGGTACGCGGGACAGTCAAACTTCAGTCATTTCTGATCATCAACCTGCAGTCCCTATACGCACTATTCTAGTCTGCTCAAAGATTAAGTGACGTAAAAATATAAAAGTAGGCCATCGTACTTACAATAGCTAGTATGCTGTGAAATACCGCTGACGCAAAGGGCAGACAGAGATATACAGCAATGGGAAGTTGTAAAGTATAATTTACGGAGTTTAAAGTCAGCAAGAAAGCTCTAAACCACATGATGGGATAATGTTACAGCATGAAAGAAACAATATTAACATAGTTTGAACAGCTGTTGACTGATATTGATATAAATGTATATTTATGGACAAACTGTCGCAGAATGTCATATTAAAGAAGCATTTCTGCGATATACAAGCAGTGGGTAATTTCAATTGTATAATATATGATGTAGCGCTGTTTAGATCCCTTCTCACACTCTGACTATGTAGAGATAAGCACTTGTTATCTCAATGGTAAAAAATATGTAACTACAATTGGGTTTCGCACTCAATTGGCTTTCTATAATAAACTACTAAATTTAAGATGAAGTGTAATCAGTTATACAAATGTGCGTGGAGTCAGGCTGCAGAGGCGAGAAAGGGCAACGTACTATAATAACTTATTATAAAACGGAGATTATGAAATGCTACAAATGAAATATACAGTTCGCAGGGGAGTAATTAGTAAACTGATATTTGACAACGATTAGAATTGATAACAGACATATAAAATGGTATTAGAATGCCTGAAGGTAAAACAAACATTACGTTAATGTTCTAAATTCCTCCCAAAGTAATTAAATGATTTATTCTAAACTGATAACGAATCAATGACCTGAGTTCAAATAGAGCATAGGAATCGAAGAGTTAGGTTAGTTTACTTTAGCACAACGAGTCTCAAGCAGATTTCTGCGTGAAAAATACAGTAGATAGATATTGAGTTGAATAAATTGTACATAAGAGTATAATATGTCAGCCTGAATATTTCAGGTTATTTCGCTACTTATAATATTATTGTAAGATTTATCCGGAACTGCAAAATGGTGATACATTGTGAGGTTTGCGATTTACCATGTCCAAGCAAACCTCATCTCAAAATCCACATGAGGAAACATACAAAGGAAAAGCCGTTCCAGTGTGATGTTTGCTTCAAGAGATTTACACAAAAAGGGCAATTAAAAATCCACATGAGGTATCATACAGGACAAAAACCATTCGGATGCGACGTATGTGATAAATATTTTTTCAGTAAAAGCGTGGTTAAGAAACACATGAGTATTCACATGAAACCATATACATGCGAAGTCTGTTCCATGAAATTTAGGGATAACTCAAGGTACATCAATCACATGAAACTCATGCATAGTGAACTAAACTGCAAGTGTTTGGTATGTGGAAATATATTCACATCTAAATATGGCTTGAAAGTACATATGGAAGAACATAAAGGATCGGATAAGAAATATCATTGTGAAGTTTGCGACTTACCATGTAGAGGTGGATTTATACTCCAGAGACACATGAGAAAACACACGAAGGAAAAACCGTTCCAGTGTGATGTTTGCTTCAAAGGATTTTCACGAAAGGCAAATTTAAACGTCCACCAGAGAATTCATACTAAGGAGAAATCATATCCATGTGAAGTCTGTTCGATGGCATTTGAACGAAGGAAAGAGTGCAACGAACACATGAAACTAATGCACAGCAAAATGAACTATAAGTGTTTGGTATGTGGAAATGAATTTACATCTGAATATGATTTGAAAATACATATGGAAGAACATAAAGGAACTGATAACAAATATCATTGTGAGGTTTGCGACTTACCATGTCGAACCCTAACCCACCTCAAGGACCACATGAAAAAACATACAGAGGAAAAACCGTTCCAGTGTGATATTTGCCTCAAGAGATTTGCACATAAACAAAATTTGAAAAACCACGAGAGAATTCATACAGGAGAAAAACCATTCGGATGTGACGTATGCGGTAAATGTTTTTCCAATAGATGCACGGTTAGGATGCACATGAAGACACATACGAACGAGAAACCATATCAATGTAAATTCTGTTCCATGACTTTTATACAAAGCTCAGCGCGTGATAGACACATTAAACTCATGCACAGCAAACTGAACTGCAAGTGTTCGATATGTGGAAATATACTCACATCTAAATATGGCTTGAAGATACATATGAAAGAACATAAAGGATCTGATGGTCAATATCATTGCGTGGTTTGTGACGTGATATGTAGTAGTCCATTTGCTTTAACTACACATATGAGAGTTCATACGAAAGAAAAACCTTTCATATGTGAAATCTGTGATAAATCGTTCAGTCAGAAATCACAGTTAACTAAACATATTGCAAACCATTTGAGAAATATCAGTTAAATTACTTTTCACGTTGACAAATTTGTTTTATTTGTGTGGTTTCTCTCATTCACTTCATTCGGTTATTTGGTCTTGCGTTTCAATAATGTAAATACATTTTTTTTAAATAACTCGACAAAGTTGTTCCTTATCTTGATTTCCTTAAATATGTGAGAGAGAAAGATAGAGAGTGATAAGTGATAAGGTTAACGCTAGAGCAAGGTAATATGCGAGTCTTCGAGAATGGAAACTAATTCAGAATTGATTATCTATTGAATTGTAGTTAACTGTATCTCAATGTTAAATGAAGTATTGGATTTCAATATATTCAAGAAGATTTACGCTTGTGTGGTTCAATTCATATTTTATCTACGAGCACGCACTGTAGTGGACGAAATTGCCGTCTAGTGTAATTTAAGTGGTATATCTGATATAAGTTCAATAGAAATTTTAATTTTCAGAATGAAGTTTTATAGGTACGAGACTTTTTGCATATCCAGATTATTATATTAGCAAGACCAGCAGGCCGATGAGTTAACACTATAGTAGCATATCTAAATATTAGATTCAATTACAGTAGTGCCGATCGCTCATCGATCCGGTTTACGAGCTGTTACTTAGTTAATAAACACGAATGAACGTTGTCCGGGGGCGGCTAACTTCAGAGACTGCCTTGAACGGAACAAGCTTTAGCTACGACGCTAACTATAAAATGAAATGGTACCGATAACATGCAACTTCCACTTCTACCCTTCACAGGGCATTGAGTCTAGTGTGAAGACCTCAAAAGAAACAATATTGAATTCACAATAATTTTGCTAGTCAGTGTGTAGGCTTCCCCAGAAATAATAAGGCCAGGGTCATACGAATAATTCCTTATACAGAGATTATAAAGTATCAATAATATATATGGGATTAGCCTCACCCAAATATTCCCAAAGTTATTCACACTTTGTAAACTATAGTTATATCAAAAGTTAGTAAATAAAGAATTATTTACTGATAGTTCCGTTGTAATGTCCTTATTCATTTAGTCCGTTCAAAATTTCATTCAACCTTGCTGCTCATACTCCTTCAGAATGCATTGTGCTTCCTCGACATAGAACTCAGTTTGCTTGCTCAGAGGAACCATGAAGTGGACTTCGTCATCGTAGTATAATTCGAGGAATGGATGAGCTGACAGTTTTTCTTCCTGAATAAGAATAAGTTCAGTTAGTTCTGTCTACAGAGGTATGTATGTAGGTTTGTTTGTATCACTATGCTCAGAAGCTATTAGTCTACAATATGCAGTGGTGTCAACAAGTAGATTCAAGCTTCCCTGAGAATAGCTATAGGAAATCCCTGGGAAGAGACTAGCTCAGGCATCCTACACCTACTATGTCAGCCCAATAATCGACAACATGCAGTGGTACCAACAAGTAGGCTCTTGATACCACTGCTCAATAATCATAATGCGTCACCATGGGTGACCTTCCAGTATTTAGAAGGGGAATAACCTGCAATCTGTGACAATTTTTCAGCATCCCAGCGACCCATTTAGACACAATGCTGAAAAATTTTTCGCAGAAAATTCCCGCCTCTATCTCTAGGACTGCTCAGGTGCATAGGCCGCATACTTTAATAACAGCCATGAAAAGTATAACGGCGCAAATTTGCAATTCAAAACAAGGGAACATTCGAGGAAACCTGTGATCGAAAGGCAAGAAATTCGACCCAGGTATTGTAGCGTTCATTTCTAGATTGTGCGAATGAATCATGGTACATATTGAATCAGTTATACAGATGTGCAGTCATACGGCGCAGTCTCATTCAGAAGCAAGAAAAAGCAAAAATAAATAATCACTTATCATCTAAAGAAGAGCATTAAGCAGTTACCACTAATACACACAGTTTGCCTCAAAGTTACCCATGCAAGGTCTAGTCGATTTACTAGTATACTAGTCTACTTACAGTTATGTATTTGATCAGCTTTGGATAAGCTTTCTTTGCAGCAATATAACCGCACATTGATGGAATGTTGAACGGATGATTCGTCTTCACGCTGAAATCAACTTTCGGAAGTGAACAAAACTTGAATCCATTTTTCTCAAGTAATTTCTTCTTTTCTTCATCTGGTTTTTCTGTAGCACCATCAGAGAGGATCACTCCAACGACGTAACGACAAGTGTTTGGATCGACCTTACAGAAAAATATACAATTTGATGGAAATGAATTTTATCGTAACTTGTTTTGCTCATAGAAATTCTCCGATCCAAATCAACAGCGAAAGTGCCTTTGCAAGTTTTACCCTATGCAAAATTCAATGGTTGGACCGATCCTAATCAAAAAATTTCGAAAAAGATGCCCCGGAGGTTAGCCACAACCTCGAACTGCTCTAGCAGTAAATAGTTTTTATTAACTAAAAGAGACATACTGCCCTCCGGACAGTAGTACATTAACATCACTCATTGTAAATGGTAAATTTAGCCACACAAAACACACAGCCAGCCAAAAGGTTTTAGTCTTCAAACTTCAAATCTTGAAGTACTTAAAAACTTTGACCACGCCCAGTTATAATTTTATTGGAACAATTTACCTTGTCCGGATCGTCGTAATAAATTCCAAGACATCTCAATTCCGGACAAAGCTTCGTGAGTTCCGCGAAGAACGGACCGCAAGCACTGTAGTTTGATCGATGAAATTTGTAAGCGATTTGTAACTCGGAAACGACTGATGGACCAGCAGAAACTTTCATGTCGTAAAAATATCCGACATAGCTGGAAAAAAAATTGGAATGTTTGTTTTAAATCTGGAAGTTAAGAACTGTGGTCAAGTTTGAAAAGTATGGCACAACCCAAAGAATGTACAGATGCCATTGCATTGTGACATTCAATTCTAGATCATGGAAATGGATCAAATTACATATCATTTCATATACACATGTAATAACGAATATAATATGCCGCGTTGCGCTGTTTGAATCCCTTCTCACACCGACTATGTAGCAATAAGTACCAGTATATTGGTACTTTGTACGTTCCAGACTTCTGTTTCGCATTTATAGATAATTTTATTTAGAGCTTGAACCATACTTATACGTTCCAACTGCGAGCGTAGTGATAAAACGTACTTCGAATGTTCCAGAATTCTGGGCCCATGGGCCAGGAAAAAGGAGCCCAGGCTGTTACTCGTGTTCAAACAAAACAAAGGAGAATACATGTATTTTGATTGAGATCTGCCAATCAGTTTAAGCTGACCAATGTCAAAGTGAAGAGCATTGACTGTATTCAGGGCATTCGATTGTGTTATTTTTTACCATTAATTGTATTTGCCGCCAAGTTTATTAAAATTGGTTTGGGTCTCGAAATGGATTGATTCATTTTCAATTATCTCAAATGGGGATAACTGATACAACTGACAACAGATAACGGATTAAGTACGAGGAATCACTGTATAGCTAATCTTCTAATCCTATGAAGGGCATTGCACCTATTGATTTCCATCACCCCGTGTGTTTGCAAATGGAATTTTGTACAATCAGTTAATTGCAATACTTACTAAAGTAGGAATACGAAAGTCACAATCAAGCAAGCGATCACGATCAGAATCAGAACTCCCAGAGTTCCTTCAATTCCCATGTTCCAGAACTTTTTGAATTCGTTTCAGGCTTCAAGAATGTTCAACAACTTCGGATTGAATGTTCGCCTTGCTGGTCGACACGTGTTTTATAGAGAAATCTGTAACATAACATATAAACTGCAGGATCATAACATTCTTAAATGACGTATTTCCCTGTATCAAATTCCTGTGGTGTGTTCTATGTTTTAGATTATATTTGCCGGAAAAGTTGACGCCAAAAATAAGGCGGCACCACTTCCATCTTACTATCAAGAATTTATGTGTGTTAACAGGCAACTTAGCTCGTCTTTTAGCAACGTTTACGATAATTACACCCGCCAACAAATACTGTAAACAGCGATGGCGCGAAAATGGTATTTGTAATTTGAATCGGACAATTAACCTTCCAGTTTATATGTTATGCGCGTCCTTATTATCATGCGAGTCTGAGCAGGGTTGCGAAAAAATAATTCAAAACATACGATTGCTCCATGGTTCCAAAACTAGAAATAAGCTTAAATTTCCCCTATTACATGCGTCACCAAAGTTGCAGCATCGTTTGGGTCAAACCAAGGGGGCTAAATTCACATGTCCTCATATTATTGTAATGAAATGATACAGCTTCTTCACGATCACTACTTCGTTTATGTAAGATGAAAGGTTATAATACCTTGGAAACAAAAACAACACTTTACATTATTTATAGCTATCATGTCGCAATGCCAACATGTTCAGACAAGCACGCACACAAAGAATATTAATTTCTTTTAAATGAAACTTTTGGTCATTAAATGAGGTGTTCCATCTAACTGCCAAATTTTGCATGTGTTAACCAGCAACTTAGCATACAAGTAGTATATAAAACTTGGATCTTTTTATACAAGTTTGTGGTACAAGCCTAACATGATAGAATTAGTACACTACAGTATGGATGTAGACCTGCTGGTAGTGCCACAGCCAAGAAGAGCTTTTCCGTTACAGGCTTACCCCAAAAAGAGCTGAGTCACTCTTCTATTATACTAAGAACCCACAAGCAAACAAATAAGAATCCGGATAAATCTCTACCAGCTTGAAACCTTTCCCTCGATCCCTTTGTCTTAAAGAAAACTTTGTTTTCTTAAATTACTGAATTAACTTTATTCATCAAGATTATATATATCAACAATATCATTGATGACATCATTAATTTCATTCATCTTTAAATCATTGCGAAATACTTTCCACCATTTTGTATCGCTCGTCTCATTCAGTGGGACTTTAGTTTTACAAACCAACAACGACAAATAGATACAACTAATTGCGACGACTTGGGGTTCGTAATCCAGGCTAACGGTCCCGTGGTACGAATCCTTAAGCAAGCCCCAAGCGGTTTGGGGTACGGAGTGTCGGTCCCAATCACGTTCGTTGAATAACTGGGATAAGGACATGAGATAATGAAGTAGATACTTATGGGGATGGTTACACGTCACATGGAAATTTAAAACACGTAGAAGATGAAGCTCGCAGTTTGAAATCGTGTCTTTGAGATCCCACAGTTCTTTGTTCATGTCGAGCAGAGGTTTGTTCGGGAACATTCCGCGATGACAGACGTTGACGACGTCACGTAGTCTCGTGTGCTGCTCCTCAACTTTGGTAGCAAGAAATATACAAGTCGCTACGATGGTGGTAGGGTCGTATTCTTCAACCGAACATTCCCTGAAAAATCTGGAACAAAATATTCACATTTTAGTGCCAGAGTTGAATACAGGTTCGCAGCGTTTAATTCTATATCGTCTTGGTAACACATATATACAGAAATTACCCCAGCCCAGCAACAATGCAGACCCTGCAGAGTTCAGTTTTATATCATGGGAATGAATCAAAGTACACATCATGTCATTTTCTATATACATGTAATAACGAATATAATATTCAGCAGACCTTTGTTTAGATCCCTCGTTACACCAACTATGTAGCAATAAACACAGGTTGGTTTAGTAGAAAATATATAACTACTACTAAGACTAGTACGTTCATTTCCACTTCGGGCTAACCAAACTTCGCGCTATCCACACATTCAAATTAATGAGGATTTTGCCAGAGCATATCGAATAAATTCAAGCTTACCAAAATTCCAAGCTATCTGACGTTGAAGTAATAAGCTATGCCGCTGCTACTAACAGCAAGATTTAGATGATAATAGAAAAACTGATCATATATCAAAGATTATGAAGCACTACCGTTAATATTTACTATTCGCTTAGGCTTTAGTAAAGAGGCAGGGAATAATAATCACTTAGCATCTAACAGAAGAACTACCAACCTGTGATAGAGTACGCAAGCACTAGCAAGCGTCACAGAATTCAACTTCAATTTGAAACATGCTTCGGTCATAAATGTTATCGATTTGAAATGCGTCTTTTTCAATTCAATTTCTGCAGAGCTTGTCTCCATATTGATATCTCAGTGTCACAGTTGAATGAACACAGATATCGAAATTTAACAGCTGCTAGGGAATGGATCAAACTTCAACCTTATTTAATAAACATTTTATCACGTCTAAGAAATTTTTATCTGAAAAATACAAGAAATGCCGTTGAATGAAGAATAATAAAGTTTATGAAGGAGGTATGTTAATTCAAATGCAGTGGTGCCTCGTACTTCACATCACCTGAACTTCGTACGTACCAGACTTTGAATGCTGAATTAATGAGAAATTTCATTCGCAGTTCGACAGATGCTTTTACGTTCGAGCAGCTCGAAATATTGCGCAGTGAAAATTGTGCTTGTTGTGTTCACTTTCCATTATTTCTAATAGGAAAACTGATTCGGACCATGAACAATTCAGAGTTACGATGTACGAGGCCCCATCGCACAAGTTAATGCAAAGACTAACAGAGGCCATCCACACAATAAAGTTCGTTAACAATACTTCAGCGCGCCCTTTTTCTGATATTATCTTGGGCTAGCGGTCCGCTAAGCCTATGCTATACTGAATTTAGTGGGATTTCGCTAGGTAAAAAATATCAGTTTCAATATTTGACAAAACCTCGAGTCTCCCCTATCACATATACGTAATCTACTTCACAGTTTGGTTAGCAGTTTTTTTTACTATGCTGAATCATTTCTCAACCAAGTATAGAGATTAATAAGCCAACGGTAGTAATTTATTTTCCTACCAAAAATGGGGATATTTATAAAAATGTAAACACCTAGAGTCTCCCATAGCACCCCTTGATCCCCTCAAGAGCTCACAGCATTCAGAGACTCATATCTTGCAATACCCAGGAGACGATAAAAAAATAAAGTTTCGCTGGAATCATTTCATCCATTTTGATTTTCTTCTATAGCATCTACATCTAGCACAGCTCCATACTTCATTGTATCTATAATTATAATTATTTTGACGAGAATGTGAGCTTGTAGTTGAATCAGTTCCTGTTTTCTGTGACAATCCTCCCCGACAGATATCACTCGCATCCGACTGATCAACTTTCACTGGCATTGATTTTTTTCTTTTTGAAACATGACCTTTAACCTCTCGTAACCCCACTTTCACGGTATTTTGAGAGCGAGAATTGACCGGGGTCCCGTGTTTTGGGTAATGGTTCACGAAATGTTCGACTAGTTTCTGCACCATGGGTTCAATTGTCACTCTTACTTCCTTATCTAAACGACTATCAGTGCTTTTACTTTCCATTTCCTCGGGTTCATGACCTTTATCCATCTTCCCACGACCCCTACATGACCTTTTTCCATACTGATTGGTGCGATATTGTTTTCTTGTGGTTGTTTGTGTGCATTTGTTTGAGGCCTCATACTTCAAATTAATTTCAGATTGGGGCCTTAGTGAACTGATACCATTTTTGCTCTTTTGTTGGAATACCACCTTTTCCTGCAATTCCTTTCGCATTCCTGAGGTGGCGGGTGCGCTTCGACTTAAACCACGACACCTGGCCGCCCCAACAGCTTCTGTATCATTGTTACGATCGACTGGCTGGGGCTCTTCAGTGATTTCACGGATTGTGTGGGTGCATTGAGATACCCAACTTTCTGTCTGGCTACCAGCTTCACACCCTCTTACAATATCCAAGTTCTGGGTTTCTGAAAATATCCAATTATCAGATGGTTCAGATTTCACACTGACTTTATTTCTTTCTTTATTTTGTGTCATTTCATGTTTCACAAGTTTCCCTTCTGTTGTTTCTTTTTGTTCTTGGATCTGAGAATCTTTTTTAAGACTTTTAATTTTTGATTCAAGTTTTGATACGACGATGTCCAACCTTTGCTGTCGACGTTTCTTCGCTTTCAAATATCTGTAACAGAAAAATAGTACAAATTGACTGTAGTACAACATTACAGTATGTGAAAATAATTAATACTATGAATTTCAACGCGGACAGTCACTCTTTTAACTATGATTTAATCCGGTACAAATTGACCATTCTATTTTCTACTGGGTGCTTACACAAAGTCATTTAGAGGCTTACCTAGGCAGCATTGGGTTTCTGGCCTGAAAGGAATAGCTTGCCTATGTTCAAATCTTGGCCTTTGGAACGTCATAAAGCATATTTTTAGGCTGCCGAGTCTCCCATTTATCAATTTGGAAAAAAAGTAGCCTATAACTTATTCCTGCCTCAAACCAATCCCCGTGCAAGTTTTCAAAGGGGCTAGTCAATAACCCTTGGTGTTATGGGAAAATGAACATACACACACACACACACAGTTTCTCCTTTATTTATGAGAGACAACTTAAATTTCTTTGGAATTGAAGTCAAGGTACAACTCTGACACCACATTCCTGGACTACATTTAAAATTCCAATTTATAACACGACATACTTGTTTCCATGGAATTCCCATTGTCTCACGATCCCTTCCTTTATTTTCTCCAGATTTGCAAGATCTTCTTTCCTCGTTTTCACCTTTTTCTTGAGGTCAAAATCTACCACGAAAACTCCCTTGTCCGACATTTTAACTCCGAGATAATTCCCACAAATTCACGTTTTCTGGCGTAATTTTGATAGCTGACGAACAAATATTGGCATCGAAACGACTGAGAAGTTATCTCTTAGATTAGATTAGTTATTATATGATATAGAGTGATCTGAAAAGGTATGAAATATGAGATTACGTTAACAGAAATATAACAACAACCAAGAGCAGATTGGAAATTCCATTCCATATAGCACATCCGTTTCTACAATATTGGTTCTTGACGTGGGCCCCCCTGTGGGCAGGGTGAACGGGCAGAGATCAAGGGAAAAATAAAAATCGCTGCCGTAGGCTTATCAATCCCTGTACTTGGTCAACAAATAATTCAGCGTAGAAAAAAAACTTACTAACCAAGTCGCGAAGTAAATTACAAATATGTGATTGGGAGACTTGAGGTTCTGTTTGTCAAATATTGAAACTGATATTTTGAAACTGATATTTTTAACTTCACAAAATTTCACTAACAAAATTTCACTAAGGTCAGTATAGCATAGTCTTAAGGAGGTGCTAGTCCATGAATTGTGTCACATCCAAGATTGGGATGAGTTTTCACAATGATTACATAGAAAAAAAAAAAATCCAATTCAAAAAGTATCTATTTTAACTAAAAAATCATAGAAATTATATCGCACCATGATATGGAAACAAAATAAACAATCATTTGATACGGGGTTTTCAGCACCACCAAGTGTATAAAAAAGAGAAAACGAGTTCTTGCCATTTTAACAGCAACATTTTACTACAAAGTTATTGTGAATAATTACTTGCTTAAAAAAATTCAAACCCTAAACAAGAATTAGGAAATATTGTTATATGATTTGGTGACACATAGCTAGGAAAGGAAAGCATTCACACAAAATACGTTATTGATACAGTGTGATGTTACATGAATTTCTTTCAAAATAAGCCCACAATTTCCTGATCCCCTAACTCTAACCTCAAATGATATTCAATCAATATTTCAAAACTTGCTAAATATTCTGCACCTTGCACAACTTGAATTTAAATCAGTTTCAGGATTGATATCCGATTCTGAGATGAGCTTTGCATTTGATTCCTTGCTATTTGGGTCAGATGCATCAGACAAACAGATTGCCGAAGCTTCTGTTTGTTTACCAGCATTTCGTTTTTTTAGCCGACTGTTTATGTTATTATTCTTTTCCTTTTTCAAACTTTGAATTTTCTTCGGGGAGTTCGTCTTCTTGGGTTTATAGTTCGATGCGGGGGCTTCAAAATCTTGCCCGTTAGAATAAGCGTCGCACCGAATACTGGGTTTTCGTTTTCTACCCGAGCGTCTGACGGAATGTTGGTCTACATTTCTCGGGGATTCAATGTCTTTATATTCTCCTCCAGCATCAAGTTTTACGTCATTGAACTTTAACTTTTGCAAAACCGGTATTAACTCATATTTACTTTGCAATCGTCCTTCATCACTCTGTGATGACTTGTCTTTAGATCTCTTCGTACAAACCTTGTTTAACTTTTCCCCTTCTGCTGTTGTATTGTTTTCGGTTGGCAATAGTTCCTGCTCCTCTCTGCCCTCTTTATTTCCCAGCACACCTTCATTTTTCACGGTCGATGTTTTCACAGAAAGTTCATGAAAATATGGCTCCTCTTTTTCTCCCACCCCCTCGCCGTCTACTTCTCCTGACCTTTGGCCTTCACCCTTTCCATAGCAACTTGACCTATCGCCACTGTTTTCGTTTCTGCCACCTGGATTTCCTATCTCCAGTTTCGAGCTCTCGGTTTTCGACATCTCTTCGCTTTCTTCTTGAAACTCTGTGATTTTTCTTTTTCTCGGAGATGATCTCCTCAAATAGTTGATTTCTGAATCAATTTTTGATACGATGTTGTCAATTTTTTTCTGCCGACATTTCCTTGTTTTGTGCTGTCTGTGAAGGAATATAAAAACTGTTAGATGATTTATTGCCAATTTGGAAATAACAAGAGGGCTGAACTAGATAGAGTAAAAAAGACATTGAACGAGGTAGAGCAGGGGTGAGGCGGGCAAACTTTATAGGGTAGGAGCCACATGCGGTTGAGTGAACAATTTGTTGGGCCGCATATTCTTTCTAAACACCCCATTGATGTACACAATTAAGTTTTTGTTCTTAAATAAGTGTCTTTAATTTAATTCATCTATATTTTCATTCCAAAATTTGGGAATTTAAGACAAACTTTTGATCACTAAGATTTTATTGAAACTTTGTAATGTGTTACCGTGCTGCATAAAAAAACTTGGCGGACTACATTCGGCACGCGGGCCATAGTTTGCTCACCACTGCTGTATATTATATTTAATTGAATGAAAAGACATTGAACGGGGTAGAGTAATAAGATTAACGCTAGAGCAAGAAGATGTAATATGTAAGTCTCAGAAAATGGTGAGGCGTGGCGACAAGAAAACTAATATGGAATTGATTATCAAAACTGAATAGGTATTAAATGTTCTGGATTGTGGAAGAAATTATCATTAGTAAAGGATGTTTATCACGATGGTAAATGAAGCATTGGATTCCAATATAAACAAGAAGATTAACACTTGTGTGGTTCAATTTATACCTTACCCAGGAGTACGCAACCCTACAGAAACAAAGCTTCAGATATACGGAGCATCCAAAGTTTCCTCCCTTGTTATCGGGAGTGTATATATAAAGGTGACAAAGGCTATACAATAACATATACACGAAACTGATAACCTATCACCCAAAAACACCACTTGCAAATAGGAGAAATTAATAAATCAAAATTAAACTTACTTCATTCTATCGAATCTACATTCTTTCACGATTTCTATTTTGATTTTTTCCAATTTTTCCAGATCTTTTTTTCCATCTCTAACTTTTTTTTTCAAATCGAGACCTACCACACAATATCCTTCATCAGTCATTTTCACATCGAACGGATCTTTTCGACTTTGCATATTTTTCAAAACTTTTTCTCGACGTATCATCGCGATCCGTTTCAAGTCATAATCGTTGCGGGCAAAAATATCTCCGTCATATATTTCCAAAGTTTCCTTGTTTTCCTTATTCTCGGATCTACTCTCCTCATCTTCAAAATATGCTGCATAACTTCTCGGCTCTTTTTTGCGCAGTCGGTATCTTTTAGCATGTTTATCGGTATTTTTCGGTGCGGCCGAGTCAAAAATAACATTTTCATCATTCTCCGAAATATCTGAAAAGTCTTGGCTGTCAGAAAATCGGTCACTGTCGAAGTCTAATTCGTTGTTGGTAGAGTAGGGGTCGGAGTCACTTAAAAGGGGTTTTTGAAGCGCGGGATATTCATCTTCGAGCACGAATACCCCGGCATAGTTGGTGGTTATGTCTTCGCTTAACAGAGAGCTCCATGCAGAGAGGTAGCTGATATTCAGTTGATGCAATTCTTCAGTAAGATTCGAAGAATACTCGGCTGAAAAATTAAGAGGTATTGTGACGTTCAATTCTAGATTGTGGGAATGAATCAAAGTACATATCATGTCATTTCCTATGCAAATGTAACAACGAATATAATATGTCACGTAGCGCTGTTTAGATCCCTTCTTGCACAAATATACAGAGTATCCTCCCTTGTAATCTGGAGTGTATATAAGACTATATAATTTAAACAACACAAACTTAACTGGTTTGTTTTCAAATGTACAGCAGTGTCTGCTAGAATAATTATCAGACCTCGATTATAAGACGCAAAGAAGAGGTTGAAAACTAAATATAAAACATTTAATAAATACCTGATAACTGTTCATCATCCGAGGATCCGTGCAGAAATTCAGAGATATCATTATTCTCGCTGTGAAGGAGATTTAATAATCCTTCTTGCATATTCTACCATTTAATAAAAAAACAAAAATAAAACAATATCTTATCAAACACATACATGGCAAGAACGCAGCAACTGAAGCAAATAAAACTGGTAGTGGACCACATTTATTCAGCAAACACTGGCTGGATAAATATATACTCAAAATGTCAAGCAACGAAAATCCATTCAACAGATACAATTTGATACACTTATAAAGCCGGGTTTGATCTATATCAGTGGTTCTTAACCTTTTTTTTATATTTTCCTGGGCTAGCTCCACCGTAAGCCAATGTTATACTGACATTAGTGAGATTTTGCTAAGTTAAAAAAATTATAGTTCCAATATTCAACAAACAGAACTTCGAGTTTCCTACATCACATATCTATAATCTACTTCCCATTTTTTTGCTACGCTGAATCATTTCTCAACCAAGAGATTGATTCATAAGCCAAAGGCAGTAATTTGATTTCTTGTCCTGGATATTTATGTAAATGTAACCACCTAGTGCCCCCTGATCTCTGTCTACCTCCGTCAAAATTTCACACTGCTCACAGGAGGATGGTACATATAATATATAGGATACATACGCCAAAGTGAATTACAACTGTATCAAAGGAAATGTATAACTGACCGGTCCACTACCTTTACTTTGTACTATACCAAGAAAGATTGACAAATAAATAGCATGCATAAAACATCAAATATTTGCGACTCAACATTAGTTAATAAAACAGTGGTTTCTGTTGCACTATTACTATAATTTTCCAAGCTTCGTGCTTGGCAGAATACTTTTTGAAGTCATAAGCTTGAATGAAAAATAGTACGAGGAGCGAAAGAAAAGCAGCTAGTAATAATAATAATTGCGATGGATAAGTTCCTGAGGTTTTTATGTAAGTCTTGTTTGTATCGTAAATACTGAGACGGCAGTGTATAAATAAATGTGTATAAATAAATCTTCCATCTTTTGTCATAACTGATTTTCCCATAAGTCGAGTCCTTAGTTTTGAGTGAAGTGGTGCCTCATACCTCACCTTTAATCTGTTCCAGGAGGCCGTTAGAACTCTGAATGGTTTACGATCCGATTACAATAGGTTTCGGATAACAAACGTACTTTACAAAGCGAGTAAAATTTTTAACTACGCGCATAGAATGTTCGATGTGCATATTTTTTACGAGCAGTTCGAACATAGAAGCATTGGTCGATCTGCCTATAGAATTTCTTATGAATTCAGCATTTAAAGTCTGGTGCACTGTACTTTTCAAACAAACAAAACTCCGAGGTATACAGGGAATATCTCAAGCATAAATCTGTTCATAGCGAACTTTCTTTGTTATATCTTGGTTTCTGACAGTGTGTATGAAATCATCTAATATCTGACGAAGATTGATAAAGGAATAAATATCATTGTGTCCGAGCAGATGGCGAGAATGAAACCTATAATAACCGAAGTATGGCAGTGTCGAATTTGGATTCAAAATCACAGAGTCATAAAGCCGCTGAGAAAGTTTGACCCCAATTTTGGGGTCATCTTCCGAATGTAACATTATTACATGTGATTTCATACGAGGAAGTGTGTTCTCATTGTCGAAAAGTAAATCGTTTTTGGTCAAAAAAGTACGATAAAGCTTTTTATAAATATACGGGTAAAGAATGCTGAATAGTTTGTATATTCGGCTATATTTCGAAGCTAATATTAAATTGGGAAACGTCGACTCTAGGACGACACCGTGTGGATGAAATGCATCGGGATTTTGTGACAATTTATGGACGGCAGCTGCGGCAATGCCAGATCCGAGGGAATGACCCCAGATAATAATTACAGAGTCCTCATTCTGATGCTCAACAACAATCTCTTTCAACATCCATTCATAAACACTAACAGTATCTTCCGTGACCGATGTGCCGTCAGGAGCGCCACTGGAGTCACCGAAGCCACTGTAGTCGAACGCCACGACGTGGAATCCTTGTTCAGTTAGACTTTTGTAAAAGTTTGTTCGGTGACCTGTGACTCTGTTGCCGCCCTTTCCGTGACAATAAAGAATATATTTCTTGAATTTATTATGTTTCACAGTGCCATAGAGTGGCGGAACATCCCAAACTCCGATCGTGTTCCCGTTAGAAGATTTTATGTAATGATTCTTGGCTTGAGGAAGGTCCCAGTCGATTTCCGGGCTGCTGAAACTTGTGTGCGTTGAAGAACCACGAGAAAATATCGCCCGGAGAAGAACGGTCGGAAATAATTTCACAATGACAGGTATCACGATGTAAATCAGTAATAAAATGCGACAAAAATATAAATATAAAAAATTCTTCCATAAAAATGACACGGTTCTCGCCATTTTTTTAAATAATAGTTATTTAAAAAGACTCTAAAATAAAAAATAAAAAGGTAATTCAAGGTAACACAGTGTTAGCTTGTGTATCTCAAACAACATACAGTAATACCTCATGTAAATGACATAGTGTGAGGCAATACTGTATACTGTATAGTTTATTGAAATTAATCGAAGTACAATAGACTCATTTCCCATTTCAAGGGGTTTCAAAATCCTTATTATTAGTATTTTGATCCATAATCCCATAAGCATGAAATAACACAGAAACTGTAGCTCATGGGCCTCAAAGAAACCCGAAAGAAGTGATTCGATACTGTATAAGACCAAGTATGAACAATATAAACTATTTTGAGCAACATAATGAAAAAACAAACTAAATAATCACAAGAATAAATAACCAATCTATTCAAATAAGTTTAGTGGCACATAAAACCTACGCCATGTTACAATTTTTTCTCAAAATAACCCTTCGGCTAATAAACATATCCTCACATTACCAAATCGATGCCTTGTGATTATAAGATGACGACTGAAGCAAAAAGCCTTGTTGTATAATACGTCGTAATATTAGCATGGAACATGTAAATCAGTGAGAAACGTAGAGATAAAATTGTATATGACGATTATGCGTAACGCTATTTCCTGTAAAACATCTACTCATTGTTTTGATGTTGAATCTGCCAAAACTATTCTATAACCGGTATTGTTATATCCAGGTCATGCTATGCTATGCTATGCGAAAGTCTCCTGTAATATCCTTGGTAATTCAGCCTACAAACTTTAATATACAAATTAGGAAAGGATCGACCCGAGGTACTTTGAAATTAAAAATCCATACTATGATTTCCGCTGGTCCAATCGCGTTAAAAACAACAGAAACCATTTCCATAGACTTTGTAAAAATATTTGAAAAAAATACTTACTTGGAGGGGCATAGTTGGACATTTGTAGTAATTAGCAGCTATGTGGACTGTGGTAACCGAAGCTTGAGGACTATCCACTTGAAAGATTATTACCACTAAAGAGAGATACTGCAATGAACAAAGAACTGTAAATTAAACAGCATGAATATAGAAAAGTCCCCACTTAACAAATATTTCGACCGCTTGACTACGACCATCCCTCACACTTACGACCGCTAGATAGCGTTTCCATTAAACCTTTACGAATTCTTTTATTAAGATAATTCAAATGATATAAATCTGATATTTAGTAACTTTTCATACTCTCATCACCCTTCCAGTGTCATTAAAACAATATCTAAAGAAAGGTCGTTGGAACGGAACATGGTCGTTAAGTAAACAGTGTCTGGATCTATCTTCGCAAATTTTATAACTGTACTGGTACGGATACAGGTCAATTCATATGACCCTTGACTTGACCTGGTAATTCAGTAAAACTGAATTGAGGAATAAACTTTTCCACAATGTCTTGTATGAACGCTGATAATGATGGAATTTTCGCTAAAATTCTGGCTGAAAATGACACTTTTCTATTCGATTGCGATGGCGTACTGTGGGAACACAACGAGATATTCCCAGGGGCGAAAGAAGCTTTGGTAAAACTGAAGAAACTCGGAAAGAAAGTGCTGTATGTGACCAATAACAGCACTAAAACTAGGGCACAGTATCATGAAAAAATACAGGTTTGGTATTAGTGCTACAGTATTATTACTATTACGTAGCTGATATAATATGATCAATTTATGGTATCATTCCATTCAAACACAGGACTATGGAATAAATGCAGAACTCAACGAAATCTTCAGCACCTCGTACACTACTGCCCTTTATCTAAACAGCCGGCTGAATCCTTTGGACGAAGTCTACGTAATCGGCACGGAGGCGGTGACAGAAGAACTGGATAAATTCGGGATAAAGAGTCACGGTCACGGCCCCGATACAGATATAACCTCCCAGAATTTTGACACAAGCGTACCCTTGAACCCCCAGGTGAAAGCGGTTGTCGTGGGGATGGATGGCCATTTTCATTTTTCAAAGATCACAAAAGCTATTTCGTATCTCCGTAAAAAGGACTGTTTGTTCGTTGCGACGAACATGGACCCACGTTTCCCGACGAGCAGTGAAGAATACCACATCATCCCGGGGACCGGGGCGATGGTGACGTCGGTCAGTGTGGCTTCTGGGAGAAAGCCGAATGTGATTTGTGGAAAGCCAGATGCGTTCATGATTGAAGCTATTAAAGTAAGTATGAATACCATACAAAATACAGAATTGACACAAGTTTCAATATTTGACAAACAGAACCTCGAGTCTCCCCTATCACATATCTGATATCTACTTCGCGACTTGATTAGCAAATTTTTTGTTGAATCATTTCTCGACTAAGTATAGAGAATGATAAGCCAACAGCAGTAATTCTATTTCTTGCCAAAGATGGGGATATATTCATGTAAATATGAACACCTAGTTTTTTTGTTACTAGGCTGAAGTTGAATTCGATCTCGCTCGCACTATTATGATTGGGGATCGCCTGGACACTGATATATTATTCGGTGCTAACAACATGCTGCATACAATGCTGATGATGAGCGGTGTGACAAGTCATGAAGAACTTGATCAGATAAAACGTAGCAATGATAAAGAAGAACGGAAAATGATTCCAGATTATTTCTTACATTCAATACAAGATTTTGTAAAATATCTGTGAAATTTCATTCACAATGAATTTTATTCAACAACGAATAGATTTGAATAAATATTTCTAATCAATAATCAATATACTCTAGTTCCTCGTTAGTTAACCCACATATTTTGGCGAATATACATATATACCTTCATCATTTACCATGCGTCCAATCATTATGCTTTTCAATATATTATGTTGAATACTAACATTATAATATTTATATGCATTTGTCTTATTGGTATGAAATGGTGGTTATTTTATAATTGTAGGCTGTTTTCAGAACGAATCTCTATTTTCTCCATTGAAATAAGTATTTATACTATGCGAAATAATCTCTTAACGTATCCCTTGCATATAACATGGGGACTAGTGTAATAAATAGTGAAATGAAAAGTGAATTTCTTTGCAAATTAGTCTGTTCAATAGAATAAAGATTATGTGAAAGCACCAAGAAATGATTTTAAGCTTGAGAATTTGCTCGTCGATAGATAAGTAAAACAAGCTAACAGTGGTGGACAAGTTATCCAAAGTACAGATGGTCCCCATATACAGCTTAGTTTGTTACATGATACAAATAGCAGATAGGTAAACAAGATTACCGTGTTAACAGTGGCTCATGAGTTACCCAGAACAACACCTTAGTTTGTTACATATATATGGAGGTGTTAAATATAATGTTATATATGCTCTGAATATATTGGTCACATCAGTGGATGAAATAAAAATTATTTTGCCATTGAAATGATTGCATAGAATTAGTTGTACAGCTAGGTAGTAAATCAAATACATTACATCAGTGGTTCTCAACCAGGAGGGTAATGGGTCAGGGAAGAAATTGGAATCACAGATTGGTAGATTCAAACTGTTGAAATATTTGCACGACTGCACTTTCCCCAACCCAACAGTGGCCCATGCAACTTTTGAGTCACAAAATTAGAAAGAAGGAATAGCATTATGATATTTGGTGGAAAGGGAATTTAGGCAAAATAGGTTGAAAATCATTTCTCTTAACTAAAATAGTATAGTTAATTCAATTAAAAACTTCTAAAAAGATAAAACTGCACCTTATAATTATTGAAAGATGCAGCAAATCACACACTGATCTTTTGATGAACTGGAGGAGATCCAGGGTCCTCCACTATTACAACATCTTCCTCTATCTGTCTAACGATAGAGCAGATGTTAGGATGCTGCGCGGTGTAATGCTGAACATTATATTTAGCGTCAACTCTCAAAAACTTGATGTATCGAGATTTGGTATCCGGATTTTTCACCGTGGTCTCGTAGAGTTTTTCTCCGAGAGAGAAAGGGATCCGGTTGTCATCTTCCGCATGTATGATGAAGATCTTGCTCTGGATCATGGGAAGATGCTTGATTGTATCCAAATTGGCTCCAAATTTTTCCATGTTGAAAAAAATTCTCTGTCTCAAGTAAGGATATAAAGTATGAAAGAACTTTGAAATGGGGAAAGATTCAGAAGCTTCTATCGTAGTCGTAAAAGGGGCTTCAAGAACAACCCCATCTGGCTTACGAACTGGGTCAGTTGACATTCGAGAAAGGGCAAGGGTACCGATAGATGTACCCAAAGAATGACCCCATAAAATAACAGTGACCCCGTTGTTACTGAGTTGTCCCATCATCCAGTTATACACGCTTATCGCATCATCGATAACAACCTTTGGAAGAGGCTTCCCACTCGAATCACCGAATCCGCTGTAGTCAAAAGTGATCACATGAAACCCAATGCTCCGCAGATTTCTGTACAGATCCACCCGGTGGTAAAAACCACGGTGAAACGCGTTACCGTGACAATAAAAAACTATTTTTTTCGCTTCACGCAACGACTCGTCATTCGGAGCAATGTGCCACACGCCGAGGTTGTTTCCGCTTGAAGATTTCACGTAAAAGTTCCGAGTCCCTTCGAGCTTGTAGGATTCTTCAGGTCTAGGATTTAATAAAGGTTGAAGAACTTGGTCGTGATGACATTATGAATATGATTCCGTTTGTGAATCTCCAAATAACTGTCTACATCAGAGGTGTGCAATCATGTAGCACTCACGGGCCAAATACACTTAACCGGAATAGATGGCGGGCTGCAATTGCATTACACATTGACTATCTACTAGTGACTGGCATAAACAAATTGCTTTTTTCTTGCAAATCAAATAAATCAACTTTAGGGACGCTTCGCTATTCATATAACATCAAAAAGAGTAGCACTGAATTCCCGTTACGGACACTACTCTATTCAAAGAAATGTAGCAGCAAAAAATTCGGTTCGCGGGATGCAGGTTGCACACCTCTGCTTTAAGGAATTCAAAAAGACCTCTGGACCACATGAACAAACAAAGTTAGACCTTGTTACCACATTCTTACAGACAACAGCAATGTTCTTAATTTCATGTGGTATAAGACAAATAATATGTGCTATAACCCCATATGTATATATACTCATTTAATACGATTGTACAATTCAAGTACAATTACAATGAATTTCTTGTCAATATATTGTACAACTCGAATTCCTAGAATGCGCTTGTTCAATTATACTAAGCTCAGTTTCAATTCAAATAAGAACACAGTGACTCTTACCTGTGATTCTTGAGATACCAAGATGGCGGGCAGATATGATTAAGGAAGAGAACGTGCATGAGAACTTGAGGATAAATCAGAACGATGGCAGGAACACACAAATAGATGAAGAAGCTAAACTTCGCAATGCTCAACACCATTGCAAACAGACAATCAAATACTACATACATTCTCAACTTTAACTGATGACAAGCTGCAAAGAAAAAGTTTAACCATTACAATGTAACTTATCCTTCTGTTACTATTACCATACAACACTGCACAGATCTGTCTTATTACATTGAACCATCTGTTACGATATAACTTCCGTGGGCCAGTTAATTTGCTACTTACCTCAAGGCTTTCAACATAAAGTTAGAAATTAGATTCTTAGGTAGATGGATAAACTAACGGACATCGATAACGAAGACATTGCTTAGGGACCAAGCCTCAGGCAATCAAAGCACCTCGGTTACTTTTCCACGCCTTTCCAACCAGCAGCCACGCTCAGCCATAAGTTACATGGCTATATAACCTCAGCCCCCATCATAACCCCTGATTTAGGTAATCCAATTGACCCCGTACTTTCAAAGAATGTTCAAACGGTTATTACAGACGTTTAATTCAAAAGTTCCCTAGGGCGATCCTTTTGCAGGCTATGATCGTCCACGTTGTTTGCAGGATCGTGGCACAGTCACAGAAAATTCATGACCCTTCAACCCGAACATCATTGCTCATCACCCATAATCTGTGCCTTTTTGTAATCTCCGTTTAATGCAACACAATATTTTCAATTTAATTGTCTAATGGACAAAATACGTCAATTACCTTTAACACATAAAATCGTAACGGCAAATATTGCATTCAGATGATTTTGCATAAGCTCACAATGATTTGACAAACAAAGTAACTATTACAACACAAACAACACTGGAAGCTCAAGTTTTGATGCAGAGGAAAAACTTGCATTTATGGTAGATTGCATGGTGCCCGCTAAGAATTTTTCACGGAAGGACAAAGAATCATACTGTAATTTTGAAAATATACCGTAATACACACCACAAACATAACCAGATAGCTGAAAAAGTTCTTTACCAATGTACAATACACACTCCAACTTTTCTATAATTCAAGGTAATGCATAATATACTCAGAAAATCTGTATTTCAATGATAATTCAGCCCTAACAAAACCGAACAAGGACCTATTAAACTTTTGAGTAATGTACTAGCTAGCTGCAATTATGAATCAACTATCAGAAGTAGTACAATGATGTAGCTCCGTGGCTTCTAATGCAGACTCTCCTGTTTGTCAGCTCAACGAGCTCAGCCCGTGCTTACAGTGAATATTTCTCAGTGGTTTTAGGCGAAATTAAATTACATTACTTGCAGGAGCAACAACAACACAAATTATTATGATTTAGACAGATTCGGCTCTGGTTTCTCCTTGCTCTGTCACCAGTTTCATCAAACTTCCACTTTGTGGACGATCGATCCCTTGAGCCCATTTGAAAAGCAGTCTAAATTACAAGGAAATTACATCATAGTAACTAGTAACGAGAGATTGACTACACCTCTCTCTCGATTAATGAGTGAGTTCCAAAAACTTGCTTGTAAATTGAAGCTCATTGTTACTGGGTTATTTGGAGGTAGGTTATGGGTAAAATATTAATACAGGGAACTTTTTATGATTAATTGATAAATTATCCCTTTTATTATTACCTTTGCTTACTGCACAGGTGTTACATGCCAAAATTTATTTATTGATGATGTTTCAATATTGAAACACTTCTTTGAACTAGTCCTATGAACTACAATTTCTGTGCTTTCTATGCTTATTTAAGTGCAACTCACATAAACATATGTGATGCAAAAAATTCTTATAAGGTAATGATGAGGCTGTACTAAAACTGATTATGGGACAAATATATCCTAATATTTGTGGTGCCTTTATATTATAGGGCTAGCTCTACACCAAGGTTCAGCAAAGTGGTCAATTTCAACCCCCGGGGGCTATCAAAGGGGTCAATGAATGTTTAGGTGTTTTAATGAATGTTCTTTATCAATTTCTTTAAATATTTTATGTCGAGAAGTTGTAATGAAGTGAATAGGCGAAGGAAATTATCATTTTTAAATTGAGAAATTTATTATCGATAAGATTTATATATTTTATGGGATGAGGAATGAAGAATTCAATGAAGGGTCAATGATCCAAGAAGATTGTTTTATAAGTTTAGGGAGCGAAATACTCGCAGTACAAGACTTGGAGCGAGGATTAGGATTACTTACTCAGCGACAACATCAAGAGATGTCCACGATGAAAAATCAGCGTCCGGCATCCCTTTCCTGTTCATCGGAGTGTCAAGAGTAATTCTAAACAAAATATTGGAATGTTTAATTATTCTAAAAAGTTCACATATTAAGATTTGTTGTTTGATTTGCTGATTTGCTGTTTGTCTTATTAGACGTTGGAAGTATCTGATCACATATGTTGGTTACGACTATCAGAACGCCCCATTACGTTTCCCATAATTTATGACATGCACAAGCTGATTTCCAAGGACAAAGGACTGCTGGAACAAATTATTTCTGATGAAAAATATTTTAAGTGATTTGATCTTCCTCGCTTAAAAATATAAAACGATTTTCCAATGATTTTTTAGTAGTTCGATGTTTTTCCAAACGTGCTCATTATCCTGTCCAGGCCTATCCACTATTTATTCAATTGCTAGATCAGACCAGTACAGAATTAATTTTGCCTGTGTCTAATTGTATTGCTCATCATCATGATATACTCACGGTAGAATGCAAACTGCTAATGAATTATCCGGCATTCCACTAGATGGCGTCGCCATACTCTTACATAACTGGTGAACGGATGCTTTTGCCATTCCATATCCAATCATTCCTAAATCCAAATCATTAATTTTTAGAAGCAAAAGTTCAAACTACAAGCCAAAGGTTGTATGGGACAATTCACCTCCAGTTCCTTCAGTAGCAGCAAATGCTCCTGGAAGAGTCAGGATCCCGCCAGAGTTCAAAAACTTTGTCGCCAAGCTGGATGCGATCGCTGACGACCAGACGCTTTGCTTCCACATGAGGTCGCTATTCTTAATAAAATCTGAAAGACAACGGGAAAAAATTTGTAGTTATATATACTGTGTACCCTCAATTATCCAGGCTCCCAGGTATTTTGGGTTATAGTGATGCCTTGTGATTCTACATGTCCAATGCTAGTATTACATCAATATTGGATGAATTCAACCGTCAGATTATAATCACAAGGCATCGATATAGCCCCTCCGAGAGTCCGAATTCAAAAACAGGTATTCCTCTAAAAAATTGAAGATTTGCGGACAAAAAGTCTCCATTTTGAAGTTAGCAACCAACAGATAGCTAATGTTCCATTATCCCTCATACTATCACAGCCGTTCGTTTGTTTCATAGGAAAAATAGACAGAAAGCAGCAATACCTGAAGAACTACAGTGTACTTGTCTACTAATCTTTGTAAAATAACTCAATGAAAAAAAGGCAGAGAGGGCAGTCAGAAATTCATTAGCCCCTCTTCATCTCTCCAGGCCCCGGACTGAACTCCCGTTCTTATTTTCAGTTTCTACCAAACTATTTCCACAAACTCACTTTTAGCTTTTGCACTTCCTCCTGCCCATCCACCTGCGACACAAAATATTGCATCTACGTTCTTTCCACCGAGAGATTTTTCAACTCCTGCGATGACCTCATCTTGCTGTTCCGCCCATGATGTCAGGTTCGTAATCAGCACATTGCTGTCGGCAGAATCATTCGCAGCGAGATCGATTGATGTCACCCACTGGTAAAATGGAAAAGTAGACGTAATACATGGTGCTGTAGAATACAACCAAAGTGAAACATTTGGGAACATGTTCGGATAATCGAAGTTCAAATTTTCAGCACTTATGATATGACTTATGACTCCAGTATTTCTACTTAGTATCAAAAATAATTTTCATGTCAATATACATCATTCCAGAATCCATTCATTTTTATTGTTTCCTTTTATCATGATCAATCAGGTGCCACTATCGGCTATTGAAACCAACACTAGCTACTGCGATCAGGAAGTTTTAGATTATACAGTTGGATAATCGGGGGGGGGATACTGTACTTCTACTTTCTCCATTTTTAATTCCCTCGAACAGCAACATTTCTCAACATGATTCATTGACTTACCACATTACTTTTCTTCAAAACATCAACACATTTTCTTCCGAGAGCTCCACATCCTCCGTATACAATGGCTCTACTACACATTATAATATGATTTACTAGGTCACTAGGATTGAACTGTAATAAACAGAGATGTAAGATGGAAATATACATAAATATAAATTGCACAATAGAATAATTAGCAAAACAATGTTGACTTGTGTCATGGAGGACCTGTACAGTATATTATGCATAAAGCCTGGAATGGCTTTCCTGCAGAAGTGCAATGAATATAGACACGCGCTAGTCATAGGATATTTCAGGTTCTGTGCAGAGTATACTGTACATGAGCCCGGCAGTGGAGAGTGTCTATATTCATTCTACTAAACTAAATTCTGCAATCCTATACGCAATGGCAACACAATATTTCAACTTGTAACAACATACAGCTGAGGAAATTTCATTCCATTTGCTTACAAGCACACTCGTAACATTCAAGAAGACATTATAATCACCTCTGTGAAAGCAGAGTACCACTTAACATAACGCTGACGTCTTCTCGAATGCCACGATGTTGTTGTTTCATCGGAGCTTTGTTTATATAGGGCGGTGGTCTCCGGGTTCTTAATGAGATTATGATTGAACCAACGCATGACAGCTGATAATAATGACATTTTAATATCATATTGGTTTTTGATTAGATTATCCATGCTGTATCCCACTGATAATAAACTGATTCAATATTCCAAACTTTTAATTAACAATTTCTTTCTTTCAAAAATAACTATTACTGCGAGGGCAACGCTGGGACACTCTGCTAGCAGGAAAGGACAATACTAAAACCTACAGTACAACCTGCACCAACTGAATACCACTGTAGCTGGTCAAGGTCATGTTGATCACACTCGTATCGGTAAACCTTAATATTTTAGAAGTAGGTAAGTTTTATCTAATTTGGAGGTGTTCCGCATATGCCAGGTGGGTGAAATTTTCACAGGATCCCCAAAATCACTCTACCGTGATCGCTGGCGTTGCGCGCGCGGCGCTGCAGTGAACCCTATTAAGGTCATAGTGCCAGTATTGAGTGTTATTTTTCATTTTATTCCACTTTTTTACAGAAATATGATGGAAAAAATATGCCGGAAATTACGTTCATGATTTCGAATAAATTTACGCTGGTTAGAGCAGCCGAAAATACCGTGAAACAGGCAACAATTTTGAAATCACGAAAAGTTTGATTGTTCGATAGTCGGTCACGGATCGTTGATTTTGATGAGTTTCCATATTTATTTTATTATTATGGGTTCATATTACTAAACACTGGGAAGCTTATTAATATTAAGAAGCAGCGCAGGTGCACATGTGGAGCTTCGTAATTCACAACCAATTCCATTTTGCGGAATGTTCAAATTGCACTATATACCGAANCACGGATCGTTGATTTTGATGAGTTTCCATATTTATTTTATAATTATGGGTTCATATGACTAAACACTGGGAAGCTTATTAATATTAAGAAGCAGCGCAGGTGCACATGTGGAGCTTCGTAATTCACAACCAATTCCATTTTGC
>QRAM01000248.1:78841-133026 GCA_013436055.1 Halocynthia roretzi | reverse complement strand
CGTAGATTGACAGTATTTTTACCTAATAATTGATATAAGCGGTTCAACAATCTGGCAATCCTAATACTTTCCAAACACGATAATCATTTGAAGACACAAAAAGAATTACTGTATTTTAAATCGTATCCTAGACCTTCTAGCAGAGGTTGAACCTTCTGAACTCTTGTACATAAACATATTATATCAATTGAGTATTGGGATCACATGCAAGGCGATATTTCCGTTTTTACATGGGATTTCTGTCAAATTTCTTTCTGTCAAGTAAAGATTAAGCCGTGTTTTTACCAGTAACTTCGTGAGTTTTCAAGTCCCAGAGGGCATATTGAAATGAATAGCTTTGATATGCGGTTGCGGATTTGAACACTGCCGCAAGGCTATATTAGTTTAGTGAAGTGTTTCTTAATCGGTTGTAGGATCTTATCGGGTGGTCCGTAACTTTGACTTCGAATCAATAAATAAATAATATTTTATCACTAATATTTTACTTATCCATTTTGTAAAATAGAAATCTAACTTTTAAGGAATTTATCTTTACGAGTGACCAATCCTGTTGACGTGTGTATATGTGAAATAGTATTCAATGAATTGAAGTTATTTACTAATTAATATTACCATACTTTGCTGTGAGCATATGAACTGCTGAAACTGCAGCTACTATCGTCCAGACTTTTTATTAAAGCGAGGAATTAAGAGGCCACAGTCTTGATTTCCGTCATAATTATCCGGTTGTTCTTTCTCCCAGTGTTTAAACTGGTAGATTTAACTCCGTTTATCCAAACCCACCTGTCGAAATGTCGTTCAGACCGACCCGAAGGTATTCACCAGACGCTATATTTTCGCTTGGTACCAGTTCATTCCGTTCTCGCTAACTAAGTTAAAAAATTTCGTTGCTACCCGCCTTCCATCCGTTTGTAAAAGGTTGGGGAAATTTTTTACGAATGTTTGAAAAGAAAGAGCGGTTAGTCATATTATCTGTGGACATATTAAGCGGCTTCCACTGTAAAAGCAAAGCCAATTCATATACTCTTGCCTTGTGTTGTGATTCTAATCAATATGATATACGACTTATAATTCCTTTTTCTTAATGATGCAAAAATATTATTCTGTATTGCTGTCTGTGCTTGTTACTAGATAACTTCTATTGTCTTCTGATATTCCACAAAAAACGGGTTGTTACGTACAATGCTTTATTGTTAATGTAATTTTTATACAATTATGTTACAACAATCACAAGTTCATTCGATATCTAACAAACCCCTCAAAATATTCTTAACCCTTTCGTTTCCATTGAACCCTTAGTGTTTGAAATCTTAAAAATCAAAAATTTCGCACAACGCTTTTGGACTAATCTGATCGCAATCATAGTCATAAAATTTTCCTGTCTGTGATTGTCTTATATAGGCGCAATCTTCTCTTGAATCATAGTTATTTGGTTCTCCTTTATACCATTCCGTGTTGGAAGATGTAGAATCTACTCCATCAATCCAGACCCAACTCCCTTCAACAGCCAGATCATTCAGCCCAATCCATAGATTGCCAGTGGTCATTAGACTCCTCCAAAAGTCGTGATTATTGTGGTTACGTGGCCCAACTGTAGCAAGACTTGCGTTTTTTTCCTCGCAAAATGTTTTCGCTTGTTGCCAGTTCATTCCGTTTTCGCTAATTAAGTAGAAATATCCATTGCTACCCGCCTTCCATCCATTTGTAAAAAGGTTGTAAATTTTTTCCAGCCGTTGAATGTTTGTTGGTCCTTCATCGCCCTTTTCGCCTTTGGGACCAGGTGGGCCAATGGGACCTTCAACCGGTACCCAGTCCATATCGAATCTTATTCTCGAGTTGGAGGAGTCATAGGTCACTGAACAGGTTTCTGGTTGTTGTTGCGACGACGCGATTGTGACGAAACATAGAATGATTGTCAGAGACTTCATTTTACTTGCTGCGTTACTAGTGCTGACAGTGCTTAAAATCTGAACGTGAACTTGTACTAGACTATAAAAATAGTTATGAATGAATAGTTAGAATAAGAGTATTATGGTAAATGAACTGTGTAAAACACAAACAAGACGATATTTACTTTACTTTTACGTGATTTTATATATTTTATATCTGACAAGTGAACATAAAATCTTGTGTTTATCACTAACTCTCTGCAGCGTTCAGTTCTAGGTCGTAGGTCGTAGGTCGTAGGTCGTAGGTCGTAGGTCGTGGGTCGTGGGTCGTGACACATACACATTCCCTATACATATGGCGCGTAGCGCTGTTTAAACCAGTGGTACTCAACCGCGGGTCCGCGTTAATTTTCGTGTCGGTACGCGGAGAAGACATGGTCATTTGTATACTTCAATTTTAAAGCGACATGCCGTAACCGAACAAGTTTTGTATATCTAGCCACCCTTATCTCGCATATTGTCAATGAAGCAGCAGCAAATTTCCCGCTGATTTTGAATCAAATTTCTATAACGCTCAAGTGCATCTTATCTTTCGTATTTCACTACCGAATTACGCTTATACTGTTGTATTATCATTAAACAACTTTACTAGACAAAATGATCTGTTGATTGATGTGCGAGTTGCCGTCATTTCCCGTCTTATTTTTGGTTTCAATTACTGCTAATAGTAATCACGTTTTACGAGTATGTTACTGGTCCGCAAAGCATCTTTTCAACGTTCACTGATCCGCAAGCATAGAAAGGTTGAGAACCACTATCTTAAACCCCTACTCACACTGACTATGTAGCAATAAGCATCCGTTATCTTAGTAGTAATAATTGATAAACTACACAATTGGCTTTCCATCATAAACTACTAAATTCAAAATGAAGTCTAATCAGTTATATAGATGTGGAGTCAAATTGCGCAGGCGCTTCAAGGAGCAAGAAAGTGCAAAGAACTATATTAATAGTTATGCAGCTGCCAATGAAATATTTGGTTCGCCTCAAATACACTGAGGAAATGACGCTTTTAAATATTGAGAAATCATTTTATGAGAATATATTCTCCCGTTTTTTTCTTAGTCGTATGGGTAATGAGTAAGAAATCAACAAAAGGAGAATGAGATGCGGAAATAGCACTTGGAATAAAATGAGAATTATTTTGATGATGATGTGATTATTAAGATGTTAATGATAAATAACATAAATCTTCTAGCAATTATGACCAGAGTATTCAATAATGCGCATAGAATAGCGTACATTTCATGCAGAGGCCACCTCACACAATGCTCTTGGATTAATGCAGGGCCGGTTTAAGACCCTTAAAGGCCCGAAGCACTAAAAATTGGTGACCCCATACATTTGTAATTCAATTTGTATAACTTCCAATCGGCGAGCACAATGTACTTCATTATGCAGATGCATATTTCTGGGGCGCCCCTCCTTCCCTTGATACACGTGCTTATTTTGCTTAAAGGGTTAATTCACCGTTGGACTAATGTTATAGCACTTAGTTGTTGAAATCATTGCGCATTCCTTGATAGAAAACACCGCAATCAGCACCACCACTGGTAATGCGAAATAGAATTTTGAATTTATAAAACAAGTTTCAGTCGACTTCTCAGATCTGCGATATTTCAACGAACATATAATTTGTTGTATATATTTTTTCAGTAAACGATTCCGCCAATATTATTCATTCTTAACGTTTATAAGTAACATGTAGATATACAGTTTACGAAGCGGCAATTTTTCGCAGAGATTTTGGTTCGTAATAATATTCGAAATGCCACAATGTTAGTTTGAAATAGAAAAAATTTATTAAATTGTCTTTAATTGTAAATATGTCCTGATTTGATACAACTTGTAATTCATTTCCTTAATCATTGATAAATCAATATTCGCCTTTGCTGTCTGTGTTTGTAAAGAAGGTCTATTGTCTTCTGATATTCCCCAAACAGGTTGTTACGTACAATGCTTTATCGTTAATGTAATTTTTATACGATTATGTTACAACAATCACAAGTTCATTTGATATCCGACAAACTCCTCAAAATATTTTTAACCCTTTCGTTTCCATTGAACCCTTGGTGTTTGAAACCTTAAAAAATTTCGCACAACGCTTTTGGAGCACTCCATTTGCAATCACGGTCAATCAATCCTCCTCTGTATACTTGATCTAATATCGCGCAATCTTCTCCTGATCCAGAGTTATTTGGTTCTCCACTATACCAAGCCGTATTGGAAGATGTAGAATCTACTCCATCAATCCAGACCCAACTCCCTTCAACAGCCAGATCATTCAGTCCAATCCATATATATCCGTCAGTGGGCGCTAAACTATACATAAGTTCGAACATATCAGGGTTACGTGGCCCAACTGTAGCAAGCCTTGCTTCCTTTCCTTCACAGAATGCTTTTGCCTGTTGCCAGTTCATTCCAGCTTCGCTTACGTAATAGTAATGTCCATTGATTCCTTTTGTCCACTTTGCATAAATTTCCAAAAGAATTTTAACTTTCTTCAGTTCATCTTCAAGATTCTTTATCTTTACATTTTGTGATTCCAAAACGTCAGTTGGTACAGCACCCCTAGGACCAGGCTCCCCTATTTCCCCTTTTGGGCCACGGGGTCCCAGAGGCCCCCGTTTACCAGGCCTCCCAGTGGCGGCATTACAAATGCTAGCTGTTTGCAACGAGCCTTGACTTATTGTGAGCGATGCCCCATCTAATGACATCGAACAGATCCCATCACCATTCGTGATTATGATGCAATAAAACAGCGAGAAAGTCGTCAAAAAATATTCGATCTTCATATTGAAATAATTGTCCGGTAGAGGCGAAGCCTTATTATTCATAAACCTGTTAAGTTTAATGCCTAATGATATTTGACATCAGATATATACCGGACAGTTTATGTAAAAAATTCTACCTATATATTTAAAGCTGACATCTGAATATTTTTGACTGCATAGTAAAAATTACGTACTGTAACTAATTTCTCTTCATCGTAGATTCACAGTATTTTTACCTAATAATTGATATTAGCGGTTTAACAATCTGGCAATCCTAATACTTTCCAAACACGATAATCATTTGAAGACACATAAAGAATTACTGTATTTTAAATCGTATCCTAGACCTTCTAGCAGAGGCTGAGCCTACTTGTACATACACCTATTATATTATAGAATGATATTTGATTTTGAACTCTGCAATCGTTCTATGGTTGTTGTTTGTTTTGCTGAAACATGGCTGTAAAACAAACATCGAGCTAAACTTAGTAAATGAATAAGAAAAGATACTTTGTGTCGATGTAAGATATTGTATGTAACATATTATACTACTGCTGAGCGTTCATCCATATTTGAAGTTAGTTAATATATTACTACAAACTTTATCTTTTCCTTGTTCGGTTTTATTAAGGCTAAATATTCAATTGAAACTATAACCTTCAATAGGTAAGCTGAGGTGCTGTTTTTCATATTTGATAGTCGAAGTATATTCCTTTACCTGCTTTGGCCACAGTCGCATGATTTCTATCTGTCTGTCAGACCACCTCTGCTATATCATTTACCCTTACTCAACTCTAAAAGGCTGAGGAGTTGTGTGTACTTTGCAGAGATAGAAACTATGTATCATGATATACCAGTACTCCACATTCAGGGCCGGATTTACCAATTGGCCTATGTGCGACTGAAACTTTTTTCGTAATGCCGTTTTAAAATTGTGTTCAAATTCTTATTTCTAACATTATAAAATTATCTAACATTTGGCCATTGCAAATAATTACAGTAATATATAAATATTGATTATTGAAATATTTCTATAAATTTCGGGACTCACTGATGAGTTAGGCCTAGGCCCACAAGTAAGTAAATCAAGGCATGCACACATTGTACAGTGGGAAATTATAATTCAAGTAAATGTGCAGATAACTTGAACTTCGGTTAGCTCGCGCTTGCTTGATCCCTCGGCTATCGAGCTACCGAGCTTTTCGCATTAGTTCACTGTAGTTGAGAGGCAAGAGAGACTGATATATGTTCATGTTGTCTTCAGAGACGTTGTAGCTGTACTACAATCATGTTTGAACTGCAGTTAACGGAATGTCAAACCACAGAAGAATGGCTTGCAACTCAACAATATAATACTTGGAAAGAATCCTTCAATACAAATGGCTATTTGGTAAGTTCCCAGTGTAGCGCATTGATATTCCTACGACCTGGTCGTAAAGCTAATTGGTCGGTAAACGTGCGCCTCACTTAACGACCAGATTTCTTTAAGGTCTAATGCAGTGGTTCCCAACCTTTTTCTTATCGCGTACCACTTGGAGATATAGTATATATATATCGCCTAAAAACTTCTGTCGACGGTCACAATAATTAAATCTTTTAATTATCAAACTATATAACTTTTGCAAAGAGGTTACAAGAAAATCACAACAAGTAGCCTAAGTTTTAACTTTAACGAATAAATAAATGCTGTTTGCTTGTAAATTTAACTAAAGTTTTAAGGTACTCGCGTACCACGTGGATGGCTCTCGCATTCAACAGGTTGGGAACCACTGTTATAATGGAATCTAACTAGCGATCGTAAGTGTGAGGAACTGTGGTAGTTTGGCAGTTGTGATCACGGTCGTAAGTGTGAGTGGTCGTTAAACGAAATGGTTGTTAAGCGAGGAGTCCTGCATATTGATTGCCTTTATATTGTTTTAGATCATCAAAGACATACTAAGTTCTGAAGAGCTGAAGACCTACAAGGAAATATATGAATATTTACTCTCAGCAGAAAGCGATAGTTCAACACATCGACAGGATCTTGGATCACATGTAAAGACACAGGTAAAATTTTCACTCATGATCATTTTCTCACAGGCCTCCACTGCCTTAATGTACCACTTGAAATATTTCATGTCATATTTTAGGTTGAGGGTAAAGAGAACATTTGTCAGGTCATGTGGCCATCTAAATTCGTCACCCAGCTAACGGAAGGACCTTTCCACAAGAGAGCATTGAGGTGCGCTAAGCTGATATTGGGAACCGATATGGAATTCGATTTCGACATGATGATATCAAAAGTATTACGTCATCCATTTAAATTACGTCACGTAAATTGAAGTTATGGTTTTAATGTCCAGGCACCACTTACCGATACTGCCACGCCGCCGCACCAGGACGAATCCTATTGGCCAGATCTACCCGACAAGCGAGCCGTGTCGGTCTGGTTGTCCATTGATGATGCAACAATGGACAATGGTTGCATGCAGTTCGTTCCTGGTTCACATAAATCTGATGTTAGACCACACAGACCAGCTCAGAAAGGTCATCATGTACTGTGCTGTGACGCTCAAGAGGTAAATTTTATAATTCTTATAATCTCGTGGAAAATAGAATAGTGGACTACAAGCAGTGCCAAATTTAGGTTCTGCTGGTCCTGAAGCACATTTTGATAGGTGGCCTGAAAATACAGATAATTTGGGTTCACCTAACAGGGTATGAAAAGCCATCAAGGACAAAAGCGTAAATGAAGAAGGATGCCATTTATTTACATAAAAATAAAGGAAAGCATTTCATCAAGAGTCAGTGACGATAGGACATATGTAATACAATATTGTAAGCTTCTGAATATTATCTAGGAAGCCCCCCTTTTTTAAATCGGGCCCCACAATAGCTTGAACCATCTTTGCAATCATTTATTTTTTGTGAATAGGAAGAGTTCACAGCAGTTCCACTGTCGCCTGGAGGATGTACACTGCATCATGGTCGGACGATACATTACACTCGCGGGAATTCGACGGCTCTGTCACGGCGAGCACTGATTATGAACTCGAGACCAGGTCGCATGGTTCAACTTGAACGAGAAAAGGGATTTGACCACGGGAAGGAAGAGGTTGTTTGCCATTTTGAATGTATTGTGTTAATATTGATAACAGTAGAATCTGCTTATAAGAATCACTCAGCAGTTACAGTGTGGGCATAGTTATATTGATAATATTAATGATTGACAAATAAGCTAAAGTCCATATATATTTAACTAGCATTGCGACCCGGCCTTGCACTTGCCATTAACCTTCTTTTTACGGCCGTCCTCAGTAAACGTGGGCCCGGACGGAGTCCCTATCCGTGTTCATCCAATTCTTTTACAGGAAGCGGATTCTACTGCATATTGTATCTATCGCCATCTGGCGGAAAATGATTTTCTTTCTATATGTTTGTTACATGTAAGTAGTATTTTAATTTAAACTACTCTCAACAAACCTTGACATAATTTTTCAGGGAGTGAAAAACGTGATCTGCGAAGGACGAACGCACACCACCTTATAATGCAATAAAGAAATGGTATTATACTATAATTCTGTGCGTTTAAATGAAAAATACCAGCGAATCCATGACAAAAAATCATGGTCGCCTTCAAATAGGATTAAGCGTTTAACTATTAATAAAGGTCCAGTAACCCATCGCGTTTTATTCGAATTCGCATTTAATTGTGGCGCGTTTTAACGAGGTTACACTGTAAATCAGTCTATATAACTCTACCATTTGGTAATGCAATATATTCTTCGATGGCAGTCTTGTGTTACGGATGTAGGGCGGTATGACGTATATCACGTGCCTACTTATAGAAGTCTCTCGAGTGGTTTTAATATACGCACAGTCGCAATAGACAGAATAGCTCAACCGGAGATAAGAGCTAGTTTTAGGAAGGGCTGGTTTATTCAAGCAGCATGTAAATCTAAGCTTGGGTGTGGATCATTACCTAAAAACATACGAAGTTTCCGTAGAGCAGATAGCTATTGAATAGCTATAGTAAAAAAAAATTCCAGTGGGCTTAAGAAAAGTTAGCTTTGATAAGAAAACAAAAGTTATTGAATTGAGAAGTCGATAAGAACAAGCACTCCGCAGTAGCACTTTAATAGTTCATAGCAGCAACGAACACTTAACTCATTTGCGAATAAGGAAGTAGCTTCGGACCTACCTCCTCAAAAAATTTAAAATATTATGCCAAGAGATTCCCATGCGTACGAGGAAATGCAAAGCATTAAACATTGTTGTTTGATCGGAAAAGAAAAACATTTATTATTCATTATCGATAATTAAACGGTTGTTTATTTTTTGTATTATTTTCACGTAGCTCAGTATAATCGTACGTCTTATTACGGGAATTCGCGTTAATCGGGACGTGTAAAATCGGGGTTCTGCTGTGTACTGGCTCATTCTGGCTCTTCGTCGTACTATTTTTCAGTTTGGCGCAGTACAGTCTTGTGTATTACTCACATGTTGCTGATGTGATAGCTGATAGCATGTTGTTTTGTTCGTGAAAAATGATGCTTTGAAGTTTGTTAAGAGATATTTACGAGCAATACTAAAACCGCAGTACCAGCAGTACCAGCTGAATAATAAATACAACTACACCATACTAAATGCTGCTGTAGTTGACATCTCGTCCGTGCTCGGGTGGTACTGCTGGTACATGTGGTACTGTGGGTTTGGTATTGGCCATATCCACAACTGAACGCTACAGTGCTAGTCAAGAGTTATATTAATGAAGAAATCAAAAAAAAAACAGTTGTAAATTGCACGGAAATCTAGTAAATGAAGACGTAAGTGGAACGTGAATGTGGTATGTCGTTGCTGATGCATATCAACGCTAAAGGTCAAGTTTAGCAAAACAGTTTTCGGTATAATAGAATTTTGTTGTTGCAGGAACTCACCCAGTAATCGTTGTAACACTTTGAGATATGTAATTTTTTTTTTTAATCATCCACGGTTTCACAAAGTCATGCATTGCTTCCTGTTTCAGTTGTAGACGTTTTGCACGTGTACCGACCCCACAGCCTTGAAATCAAATATTAGTAATAAAAGCTTTCAAGTTGAAGTAGCTCTTCTACCATGGAAGTTGATCCTTCAAAATAACTCTTTTGAGATTACTGTTATGTTACTTGCGTTCAAATACATTGCTGGCTCGAGTGATATTGATTAATTCTTTCCCAGAGTTAGAAAACGAACGAATATTTTTAATTATACAATGTAACTTCGTAATAACAGGCCCTCGGTGATCGGAGGTTTTTTAATAGCTAGAATGTAATGAGACCCTTGCAATGACCTCCATGTATACCTGTATTCCTCACTTAACGGACCACCTCGTTCAATGTCCGTTTGTACTTGAAACCGTCATGCAGACTATCACATCACTGCAGACTATTACGTCACTCTTATGACTGTTAGATACTGTTTGCGTTAGACCTTGATGAATTTTTTATTTTTATTCAGATAATTCATATAAAATTCATATACGACATTAAAACACTATGTTAAGCCGTTGGAACGGTTTTTTGGTCATTAAGTTAGTTCGTTTACCGAACAATATTGTTTACTGAAAGATATTTTCCAGTTTGTTGGGGCTGTGTAGTTAAGTTAGGAATACTACTACTGAATATATCATGAATCCTGATAATCCTGAAGCTTGATAATTAATTTTTTGTCAGAATGAGAAAACCATCGGATGTATTGCATGCTTCTGTATATCTTTTCAAAAAATTCATCTTTCGATAATTCTTCTCACTTTAATCAGTTACAAGTAATTAATAATTCTTAATTCCTACGTAATTCAACAACAACAACAAAAATGGATTGTGGAATGAAATTCATCAAATATTCTCTCTTCGCATTCAATCTGATATTTTTTGTAAGTTTTTATTCCTAATTTTTAATCGACAGTGCTACTCGAATGCTGCAATGTTTCTGAATCCTGTCGCTACCATAATTGATGCTTCAGCATGAGAATTCTCGCAGTTAGTCGGATGTGGGCCGGGCCATAGTTCATAGTAAAGGGGTCAGTGATCTCTGATATAATGCAGCATCTAACAATCTACTTCATTTTTCAATAAGCTTGCGGCTCTGGTGTTGATTGGAGTTGGAGCTTACGTCGAAATAGAATACAGGAATGTTGCTCAACTAACTGGAGCTGCGATCTCATCAGCCCCGATCCTGCTTATCTGTGTTGGCGTCTTCATCTTGTTTATATGTAAGAATATTTTTTGTCACAATATTGTTCTTGTTTCTTGTTGGAAATTGAAAAATTTGCCCACGAAATCCACGCCTACAGGACGTTAGTATTATTCGTGTTACTGGAAATTTCAAAGGAGAAAATTTATCTACGCCCGCATGTTTTTGAGTTCCAAGTGTTATATCACTCCAACTCGCTATCGACAGTTAGCCATTAGGTGTTCTATTCCAGGAACGACTGTTACCGGTTGCTATTTGTAATCTTGCGAATGTCACCATTACATTATTATTAAATTTTAAAATGCAAACGAACCACAGCGTATAAAAATTTTCTTAAATGAAATCTCAAATGCATAACCACAGATATTCACTATATTTCACAAAATAAAATGACTGCCTAGAATCTAGATTTTGAGCTGCAAAAATTTCATTGTAGTTGAAAAATGCATTATACCATGTACATTTGCTGGTCGAGCCATTTGTTGTTCATAAGATGTTGTTTATTTGAATGATAAAGTTTGCATTCCTCATAATCTAATTTTTGTATTATCGCCCAGGGCTCTATTTTAGAGCAATCCAGATTCAATAATATCTTTCAGGGAATGTTTAAATCTTATTTCTATTCTCGAACGCATTTTAATATCATTCATTTTCTTTATAGCCTTCTTTGGCTGCTGCGGAGCATACAAGGAAAACTATTGCATGGTTGCGACGGTAAGCGTTCTTTCGTTCGTTAATTGTATCTTTAATGAATTTGCTGTTCACTGATCCGAGTTTTTCCTTTAGTTCGCAGCACTCATGATTATTGTGTTCATTATGGAATTTGCTGCTGGAATCGCTGCTTTTGCACTGAGGAATAAGGTATAACAATTTCTGTAAGAATAAGGGAGCATCAGTCCAGCTTTAACTGATTTTCTTGCGAAGTGCATATAGCAAAATTAATGTAGATTTTATACAAGATTGTCCTGGCAAAACACTTGATTCGAAAGGCTTCGCTTTACCAGGTTGTTGCCTTTTAATCTCATTAAGTTCGTGAGTATCAGATATTACAGAAATTGCAACTCATGGGTCTCAATCTAAGCCAAGAGACATTTTTCGATACTGTAGATAACCAAGAATGAATCGTGTGAATAATTTTGCTTTAAATAATGAATAAATAGCAACTGTTGGTGCCTCTTCACCTACCTCCAATTAACTCAGTGGTAACAATGCACAGAAACACACATTCGCTTTTATTCAAATAGATTTTTGCAACACACCTATTATATGTTGCATTATATGTAATTACTTCTGCAAAGATTGGGTTTTGTACTATTGTATTTGAATTTATGGCATCATTATATTAACAGTGAAGCTACAGGGATTATAAAACTCTGTAGACAGTTTCCTTAAGTTCCTCTTATGCAAGGTTTAACGGAAACCATACATTTCCTGTATGAATTTCTAACCGTATAGCGTCTCGGCTTTCTACATTGTCTTGAGTGTTTAATAGTTTTGGTAGGTTTACCTCCTGGTAGTTTTAAACACAGTACAATGCAAATTCCAACTGACTTTATACAGATCGGAAATACCGGTACCGATATGTGCGTAGTAGCTGCTCGCGTTATATCATGATTCCGTTCCAGAATGCCTGAAGTATGATGCCGAAACACTTAACTATTAGCCTAAACAACACGGGGAAGAATATCTTGTTCTTATCTTAATATCTTAATCTTATCTATTATTAATATCTTAATCTTGTTGAGTTATTAAAGAATTTGAAGAATAGTTTTGCACTAGCACTTTCCTTCCCATGGTCCAATGGTTAAAACAAACACAGGGAAGGAATTCGTTTGGATTTGACAGATAGTAATAAAATTAAAACTTTGTTAACACCAGCATAAATTTTACTGAAGAATTCAAGCTAATCTGCGCTAAATAATGGCAGGTAGCAGATTTCGATGAAAATGAAGTCGAAAATGTGTTTTTCAATAGGGATAATGTCAGGACCATCATTTCAAGCTAACCGGCGTCAAAGTATTGAGCTTTGAGGCACCACTGTATACTGTATATGCAGATAGTGATGATCATCAGTCGACTATAAAATTAGTCATTGTAAATTCCTTCCTGTGTAGTTTTATAGTGTTTTAGTTTTCTTTTATTATTTCACATTTAATATGTTGCATATGTCAACTATTTAAATGAATGACTGAAGATTTGCTGGTAAAATCATTAAGTTGCAAAAGTTTCGCAACATAACAGTTTATTTTTTCCTCGACAGATTGAGAGTTACGTCTACAAAGCTGTCGAAAAGGAAATAGTCGAATATAAGCCCGCAATACGTCCAGTGTTCGATGTGGTCCAACGCAAGGTACTGGAAACTTTCTTGCATGAGATGCTGCAGTATATCAAACGGGGATTTAAAAGTTAACTAAAGTGGTCCAATAGACCAAAACATGGATATCATGAAATTTCCATGGATTCCATGTAAAGTTTAGTTTCAAAAATACACTCTAAATAAATTATGATTATAAATTCTACAATTTTATGGAACAAAATAAGCTAAACTGAGTTAAATTATTGACCGTATCCTACAATCATGGAACGGATTATGTAATTAAAACAAATTCTAAATGTCAATTATAAATCTGATAAAAGATTTGGCCATTAGATTAGATTAACATTCATTTGCATGATGAGAATTACCTGAGTTAATGAAATGGAAATTTTTATACATTAGTTCAAGTGCTGCGGCGGTACCAACTACACTGACTGGTCGAAGAGCCAAGATTTTCAGGAAGGAGCCTTGGCGAGCGTCATAAGCAATAACATAACATCACCAGGTAGTTTAGATAATTTATAAATATACAATGATCAATGCTTCCTATAATTTTAGTTGTCAGAGAGAAATCATATGTTGTACAGAAAGTGACAAATATATTATTATTGCAACAGTATTATTTTTTACTTACCCTTTTGTGAGCTGGGACAGTTGATCCATTTTTTACCTCAAGGAATTTCTGTCCTGAAACTGGCTAGTACAGAGGTTCTCAATGGTTTTTCCCGATTCCTCCTTTACCAACTCCAGACGTTTGCATTTCCTCCCTAGACGCTTGATCATTACAGAAAACAAAAGAACAAAAAATGAACGACATATTTACAAGTTCTCGTACAACTTTAATGAGAACCCTGAACCGCATGCTAGAAACACCTATACACACCTAGAAACTATTTTCCAAATCCCTCCCCAATTATCCCCTTGGGCAAATTTCCAAGTGTCGAAACACTTCTCTGGGCCCAAGAGTTATAGTTTCTTTGGATATCAGATGCCTACAAACTTAAAGTGATTAAGGAGCAAAATCGTTGCAACTTCGAAATCTTGTTCAGTTAATTCTCGTAAAAATTTGGGGGGTGTACCTGCATTGTATATTTATATATATATAGTTCAAGCCCGTCAGCTTGAATTCAAAGGGACCATGCAAATTATTTCAAGCTTACCGAAGTATAAGCTGCGTCTTCCAATCCGGATCCATACCGAAGTTTGCTATCTCATAAATAAAGGAGAAACTGTGTGTGTGTGTTTAGATGTTCGTTCACCCATAATTATTCTATGTTCAAGCATGGCTTACGATCAAGGGCGGCTTACATTAATCTTTTAACACAATTTCACGCGGCATACGAATGAATAAATACGGTAACAGGAATTCCGCGCTACGAGATTCCAATGTATTTCTAAATCGAGGACAATGTTAAACTACCCGGGTCTTAAAATTACCAATCAACCTTTTTATATTTTGAACAGTTCTTGTTAATTCTACTCGATCCGAGTACATACGGTTTGAAATTTGAATCCAGATATTTTCCTGTCTCCGGATCGCTGGATTACCATATAAACAGAAGCAATATGGTTCTTTGTGAAGGAAATTAACTTCCTATCATTACAATGAAAGACTTGCAAGAGAGTTCTAATTAACGGATTTGTAGCGGATTATTGTTCACTTTATTGAAATGAAATACTGCTATACAGTGAAACTTTGGTTTTTGCCAATCATTGCCAAAACTAAAATCAATGAAAACAAAAGCAGTATTTCCCAGAATCCATGGTCATTTCCTGGCCTTATAAGCATATAATTTCTTCCCAACATGATGAGGTGATAAACCATAGGAATATAGATAATACACTCTATATAAATTACCAAGGATGACTAACTGAAAATATCAATTGAGTCATTAAAACTCTAGGATTTGTTCTTTTGTTTCATACTGACTCAAGATTGGTAATATTTTCTGCCTCGGGACGAGTTGTTGACGAGCACTGTACACTGTGTGTGAAACAGCACAAATCAGCTCTTTCTCGGCTGTTAGTGTATGATGATGGTTAATTAGTGTGAATGACAAAAGCTTTGTACTAGCAATAGAACCTTTTAAATGGGATGGAATGGCAGAGAAATAGCAGCAATCTTGCGACACCCATTGGCACCATCAGTGACCAGTTAGACTGCGGGGTTTAAACCTGGGTTTATCGACACCCAAGTGGTTCATGAATCGGATACAGATGGTCTGTGATGGTCCGGTTAAAATCATGCTGTGTATCTTCAGTAAGTCGATCAAAATCCCGGAAATTACAGTCTCCTGTTTAATTTAATAAAGTAATTTCGTTGTGTGCAAAATGTTTATGTGTTTATATGCACAAAGTTTTCACCAGATCCTAAAAAAAGGTCTGACTCCGAAGCCACTGAGGTATGGGGAAAAATACCAATAGTCTTGCAAGACCCATGTTAAGTTATAAAATCAGTGGCCAGTTATAGAGTTGGACTGTTTTACTTTGCATACATGTTCCTTTTTCTTTTTGCAGCCGCTGTTCTCGTTCCTGATAGCTGTTGTGTCACTGCGAGTGCAACCTGCGGTTTGAGGTACTCCATTGCCACCAGTCAAATAAATTATAAAGTAGGTTCAAAGATTCATATCCTGATTTTATTCTGTAGCCCGAAAGGTTGGTGTAAACTAGGGGTCGGCAAACTTTTCAAATTATTGACACTTTCATAGAACCTTGATCCTACATTGACTCCCATCATGTTTCTCAAGAGAAATTAAGTAAGAAAGTTAACGAAAATAAATAAAGAACATCAAGCTTAAATGATAGCACAATGTAGCAGACTGACAGTCGCTTACCAGTACACAAGCACAATTTTGAACCACCTGAACAACGTGGTCTCCTAATAAACTAATTACAGCAAAAATGAGTCCATACTGCCGAGCTTTCCAAACTTTTCCAGTTGGTGACACACTTTTTAAACATACATAATTCCGCGACATAGCAATTCATTTTTAATAGCAAACCAGAGGTCCATTCAAATCCTTATGAGAGAAACTGATACATGAATACATTTTAATGCGTCGCGACAAATAGCATAAAAAACACTGCCCCCTTCTTATCCCTGGACATTCCCATGACCCCATTGGCTAGCTACATCGACCACTTTGTCCACCCTTGGTGTAAACCTTCAATCTTTTCTAACTGTTCTTTCAATTATCCAGGGATGTGTTGTTAGCATTGAGAATTATATAAAAAGGCATGCTGTGATCATTGGAGCTGTTGGCCTAGCTGTCGCATTCCTACAGGTAATGTCAATTGAAACAAGCAAGATTGTGGAGTCGATACCACAGTTTTTCCTGGGTGATAATTCAAGAAATAGGGTACGAGGAATGCAAACTTCATTCACAAATAAACGCCCATTGGCCTATAAACGGGTAATCACTCTAACTGCAGATGTACATGATGTATGTTTTCATCAGTACAGTGGAAGCCGCTCAATTCGACCAGCTGCTTTTTATGACCATTTTGGTACGGCCCCGAATCTTTGCCTATCTCACTTTTTCGCCATTTGAATAAGGGTTGAGATTAAATTATACTTCCAGTCTACATTACATATTACATTATTTTTATGATTTCAAACGGGAAGCTTACCCCTCTTGTCCATCCCATATAGTCCTACTACCTAATTTTTGTAAATCAGGGGGTTGAGATTAAGGTTGAAATCACTATTTAAAAGAACCTAAAATTATTCAAAGTCATGTAGGACACAAAAAAATGAAGTATGCCATTAACTATAGCTATTGTTATCGACTTTTCTTTCTTATTATTAGATAACTGGGATTGTGTTTGCCTTCTGCTTGATGAGAACGCTGAAAAAGCAATACGAGACTGTGTAGACAGCTTGTTGGAAAGATCTTTAGTTTTGTTTGGTGACGGTAGATCAACCAGAATAGTTTTACCCAGGTTTTAGTTTTAGAATCAAGTGTGTTTGTGTTTTTCTTCATATTTTTATAATCATTCGCTCTAACACATTTGGCTTTAGGGTATAGGTCATAGGGTAAAGTTCACACCTAGATTGAAAAAAATTATATTCAATTTTATGTTAAGAATAAATATAAAACATATCCTTTTGTTTACCACTCGTCAACTTACTTCACACAAACAGCATGTTAGTATACAAATTATCCTCGATTTAATTTCTAGAACCAGAATTCTCAAACTTAAAAGTTGAGCTCTAACAAAAGGAAAGAGTTTTTAAAAGAGCCCTGAAAAAATTAGACAACAGAATAAGAAAATTCAATTATTATGAACAACAAAATCAATCGAACGCATTATTTTCATTTGTGACACTGTCTTTATATTTAGTCATTTTGAACCACTCTCCCATTTTGAAGGGCGAAATCAAATATTTTTCTTCTAGATAAACCTATAAACCTATAAAAAGGTTTATGATCTATGGCTTCACAATTGCCATTGTCTAATCACAAAAGCTATAAGACTAAACCGGTTCTATTACATGAAAGATTTCTAGATTCATATAGTTGGAAACAAAGTTGATTTTTGAAGGTGTTTCTTCCTCCATTGTCAAATGTTGTGGTCTCAACTTTTTCATTGGTTTTTTTTAAGTTTGTAAATATATTGAGGATATATCCAGTGTTGTAAATTATTATAATTGCATGAACACAACCTCTCAAAATTGGAACTGGATATAGATTGCTTAAGATTCGTATAGCCAATATTCGTTATAATAACCATTATGTTTACAAGCTATTTGCCATATCATTTTTCTTTGCTATTGGGCTGTGCAATCATTCTTTAATATTGCTCTTCGCACACACTAACACATCCAGTGAAAGCTTGTTATCTCCATGTAGGATTCCTGTTTGATTGCTCCTTGCAAATCCCAATTAAAATACATGTATTCAAATATGTTTAATTTGAGCTCGGAACGAAATTACCGGTAGTTCCATTTCGCACCGGTTAACTCGTAGGTAAAATTCATGCTGGGCTTAACGAAGTATTATTTGAATTAAAGGCTTTGATGTTTATTGCACTGTTAACAAAGTGTCAAAATAACTTCAAAAATTTGCTTTTATTTTACTTGACATTTCAGCTCAGTAAGCGCAATAAGCAAATTCAAATGACCCCATTGTTCACATGCTGGTCCCCGTGACGCTGAGCTAATAAGCTTTCACTACATACATATTGCCAAGGCTTTGCCAGTTCGATTGTTATTGTAAGGTAAAAGAATAAATTTTGGTTTCGCTTATGTAGAGGATTGTCACTGCAAGGAAGCCTGAGATTGCGAAACCTATATGTGACTGTTGTACTAAATGTGGATTATTGTGCATTATTGGCGGGGTTCAAGTAGTGTGATTTTTAGTCAACTAGGTGATCCATAAATCATTGTATTGCACGATTGAACTGATGTGCATTAGTTCAAAATTTTCATATTAATCCGTATCAATATTTGAAGATGACTTTTAACAAAGCATCCGGATAACTTCGCTATAGACATTTGAACCTTGACCCGGTCGCTAAGCAACACGTGTAGGCACTTGTGAGCGTTAGTGAACTCATTACATAATGGAGAGAAAGAATGGATTTTCGTCCCTTGATCCGTTTTGTCTGGAAAAAGAGTCAAAAAATAAAATTAGGGAAAAACTGAGAAGAAAAAAAGATCTTGAAGAATTCCGTAAAGAGAGCGATCGATTGTATCAAGTAGGGCAAGTGAAATTAACTGTTTTTTTCGTTCTGTTTTACCTGTCTATTTTTTCTGAAGGAGGATCTCCGCCAAAAGATATTACAAGAAAGAAAACAGAAAAATGGGAAAAAGTCATCGCGAGAAAATAAAAATGGCTCCAAAGAGCGAAAATCTTGGTTGCTTGGAGTTGGTTCTATTTCCGCTAAAGAGGAAACCGTTCCTAGCAAGGTTGATTCAGGAAAAATACGACAGACCAAGAGTTTTGCTAGAGAAAAAGGAGATGACAGACAGATTGATTCGGTAAATTATAATTTTGACATCAATTGCCTTGACTTTCAATGTCTGCTTTGTAATTCTACTTTATATTAGTATTTGTGTCACGATCTTTGTCTGACAAGGGTTGTCCAAGGGTGTAAGACACCTCAGGGATGCTTGAATAAAACTTGCTTACAAAGTTTGTTTTAAGGAATAAATCCCGAAAATTTTACTATGAATTACAAATACCGGACGAAGCCCAATTGCTATTTCCAACTGCTCAAAATATTACTGGCAGAGAGGTGTTCACGTTGGTGTTTGTTTGCCCATGTTGTCTAATCCCACCACTGTTGATCAAATCAGTCATATGAATTCAAAGTTTTGAAAAGAGTTTTTTGATTTTATTTAATGAATCAGAATTATCTATTGTTCTTTGTTGCATGTTTGTGAATGTTCGCTTCGTTAATTTTGCATGCTGAGTTCATTCTAATCTACTTATCGAGAGTGCCTAACAAATTTTTTGCAATTTCCATAGAGTCCAACTGTCAATTTTCCGAACTCAAGTCACAAAGAGGTTTATCACTGTTCTCAATTTCACATCTCTGATCTTGTAACAAAATCTTCAAAGAAAAAGGATAATTCTAGTAAGTTGGAATAATTGCTCTGCTTATAAACATGTGCTAGGCTTTCTGCATTAAATTTACATCCGAACAGCACAAGCACGTTTCTTAGAAATAAGCACACTTATATTTTCCAAGACACTGTTCGTCAAAAGAAGCACAGAAATAAGCACGATCTGACAACCCTCGATATAGCTAAATCATCATGGTTTAAAATTTGTTAACAAGCATAAGTAATTCTTTTCTATCAGAAGCTTCAGAAGTTGCAGTGATGTGTCGTATCTGTCAATCAGACGAAGACACATTAAATAATCAGTTGGTTTCACCTTGTAGTTGTAATGGTTCACTTCGTTATGTCCATCATTTGTGTCTTCAGCAATGGAGGCAAACAAAGAAAGCATCAGGTAAAGAACACATTTGGCGATATCTAAATTTTTTTTTGTCTTGGTTATAATTAGGTACATTAGGATGAAACATTTTGTCCAATCGATATAGTTCAATCAACAGCATTTTAATGATAAAATATTCATTACATTTTTTAACTCCATTCTCTGAGACAGAATGACACAGTATATCGAATTAATTATTCAGAAAACAGTGGTATGTTATATATAATTGTGTCCATGTTATCTCAGACTTCTCATGTCCTTGACATATCCTAGAATTATGACAAAAATGGCTTCAGCCTCCTCTTCTAACCAAGTATCAATCAAAATTTAACTTATCAAATATTATAACGTTTCTAGTCTAATAGTCCCCCGTGTTTATATATATATGCTGTAAGCAAAGCACCCAATAAAGTTGTATGGCCCTACAATTGTTCCCTGCATAGAAAGGTGTCCGCCAGGCATGGCTATATAAGGAATATCAGTCTATTGCCACTTCATTGTATAGCCCTATCCCAACTGGAGACACCACATATAAAATAATTCGTTTAAACACAGGTGCAGAAGTCAAGAACTGTGAATTATGTCTCAAGCAGTATAATACAGAAATGCTTGGCAAAACAGATGTTAAACCTGATCACACTCGACTGGTATGTTGGCACTATGTTACAATCTAATCATTAGATCAATTAGCTACTGTACATTTCATGGCAATATAGGGCGCATGCAAATTGTTCATGAGAGTTAATACCACCTGCTCTCTTGACTACCAATGTAATCATTTAGATGCAAGAAAATCTTCGACGTCTTGTGCGTTCTGGTGTTTATCTCATGCTTTTAGTTGATTTCTGTCGAGATAGCGTTGACAATTTGCTCATAGAAAGGAATCAGGCAATCAGTGAAGGAACAACTCCTGCTGATGTCGATATCCAGAGGATAAAAGTGACTGGACTAAGCAGGAATCTCCAAAGCAATGGTAAATACATTCATTGAGCCTTAAACCGAATTGGCTTGTCTTGTAACACACAGTTTGATTTGGAAGTATTTTAAATAAGGTTTCAAACTGGATAATTCAAATGTCTTTTAGCTCTGCTGGCTCCAACTTGACAGGATATTTTCTATTTTCTTTATTTACAGCTAATGAAACCTCAGGAAGTGAAGATGATGAGAATTATGTTTCTCGTTCAGCTTTGAAAAGACAAAGCGAGCGTCACAGAAGATAGACTTCACTCTGTGCTATGGTAATTAAATCGGTCAAATCAGAGGTCTCCAAGCTCATATACCAGGTCAGTGTGTTGGAGTTTGGAGGCCTCTGGCTTAAATTATAGAAATTAATTAATTAGATAAAAACCTTCATAACTTGAATTGCTGAATTCTATATAGCAGTTGCTCTCAGAGAGTCCCGGGTATACTTAGATAGAATTGCTTCGATATAACCAGGACTCAATTCAAGGCAGGATAAGCCTTTTACATTATCTTAAGTTTAATATATCCAGAGGTAGAGGACCATTATCCAGCAAGCTTGGGATTGGGGGTGACTCGGATTTCTAGATTTTTCTGTTTTCCGGACAGGCTATATCTGTCAGTTTTAGATTAAATGATTTTTAAAGGATAAATAATGGTCATAAGTGTGAGTGTTCATTGAATGAGCTGATCCTTAAGTGAGAAGTATTTGTATTAATGTTATAGAATGATATATATATATACTATTCATATCTAACTTAGCTTATTTGCAACTTATATAATCATGTTTTTGCTGCATTGCTTTTGATACTGTAGTCCTTCCTTTGACAATCTATATACTTGCTGTGAATCTATTTACCTATATATAATTTTTCATAGCTCAAACATAGCCTCCACCTTCGCTTACCATTAATTTTATTGCCAAATGTAAATTGCCAAAAATAATAACTCTATTTTTTACATCATTAAGATATAGAATATAACACAACAACTGCGTGAAAATTTGCTAAACTTAACCAGTGAAGCTGTAATAGGGGTTGTCAAACATTTTTTAAAGAGGGCCAACCAGTAAATATTCCAGGCACAAAGGTTATGCAGGGGTAATAACGCCAGATCAAAATGTCACAGAAATGCAGAAATTGCAGAATTATAACTGTGTGTACTCAGCTAAGAATTTGAAAATGAAAATACATTCTTAGCTAGCGGCCCTCACGAAAATGGGCGATAGGCTGCAGTTTGCCGAGCAGATATGAATTGAAAAGCTGTTTCTGTTGACAAATAATTATAAGAAAACGATGCAATCTTCAGTTCAAACTATTCTGACTTTCTTCCGGCATTAAAAACTTTTTTTTCTTCGGTAAACTCGCTCCCATGGCGAGCAATCGGAGTACCATTATCAAGTGAGGGATCTCTGGAAGAAAATTCCCTTTTCCATTTGTGAAACTCTTTTTTCCAGTAGAAAATATTAAACAAGGAAGGCTTGTCACTATATCTCGCAAAATGCATTTGAGCCATGACTCTACGGAGAAACTGGGCGATGGTACCGCTGTATAAATATTTATTATGTAACTGGGGTTGTATGAGGGGTACAGAGTTCCATTCGTCTGTAATCGATGACGCTCTCGGCACATCCTCTTTCGTTATTTCGATTGTCAGCGTGCTACGTAAAGTCATCTCGTTGGAATGCATCATTTGCTTCTCGATCCTAGAACACTGGATCTCAATTTTGTCTGGATGATGTGTCGGTTTGAAATCCGTATATTGTAACTTTTGTACTTCTTGCGGTAAAATTTTGAAGTGTCTGAAAAAAGTATATAACATGAATTGAAATTTTCCACATTATTTTTTGCCACTAGGATTAGATTGAACAGGGGTTTCCAGCCTGGGGTGCGAGATGGAATTTCATTGGGTGTGACAGAGTGTCTGTCCTTTTTTTTAATTCAATTATTCAACATTGATCATACAACTCCCAGGGGTGTGGAGGATAAAAATAGTTGGGAACCCCTAATATAAAATTGTTGTCTAACAACTGTGGCTGTAACACCAACATTTTAACAAAACTATTTCTTCTGACTACAGAATAATGTTTTACTTAAATATTTCCTGCTTTCCAACACATCTACACTCAGGATCTTCCAGAATGCAATTATCTGCAATAACATCTATAAGAGTTGAATCTTTGGTGACATCCAATTCATACATTCGACGTATCGAAGACATCAGCGTCTCTCTGTCCGCAATCATTTTTTCAATTTGTTCTGGCTTGTAGCCTGTCCAATTAGGCATGCTGTGAAATTTCGCGCCCCCAATCCGCCAATAGGAGCCGGATACCATAAGAACGATCGCTACATCGGCGCAGACCAGTACAACGGCCCCCCTGGCCAATTTTCGGATTCCCTTCAAGTAAGGAATCCGCATATTTAACTGTCCATAAATAAAAAATAATGTATTTCTGTAGTTTAGAATTGGTGTGAGTGGAATATCTGTAAACCTGTTCTGGTTGAGTTGCGCTAGTTGAAGTCATACCCTTCACCCAAACTGGCTTTATGGACTTAGTCACCACATTAAACTATGTTTGCTGACGGTTAGTTAACACTAATCCAAGCCCTTACGGAAACTTGGCATTAAGGGTCCAGACTGCTACCTTAGAATCAAGGGTAAACTAGAACCTAGGATTTACGTGAAATAGTACATTTGCTAAGCTTCTTTGATGATATATTGCTGTAAGGGCATTTGGCCAATACTCTGTGGGCTGGATAAACAAAACAGCTCCATGTTGTGCATTAATGGGCTGACCTAGTAGGTATACGATGCCAATTCTGAGCTACTGTCTTGCATAAGGTACAAATTGAATGATTTCTTTCATAAAGTTTATTAATGTTCATCGTCAATTTGTGTGTCTGGTAGATGTTACTATTCGATGAATTAATATAGAAATTATGCTTTAAGGAGTGCCAGCTAACCCACCCACACCACAGATGGTAATTCGTCCCTAGTTCTAACACAAACAAGACTGGAAATTGGCATTTCTGCCGCAAGCAATATTTTACCCATATTTATTTTTAACAAGTTTTTCTTCGTGTTCAATAATTTATCACTAGCTCAAACAAAATGAATTCTTTATCGATTTCTCATTCGATCAAGCTATTATGTGAACGGAATTTGTGTTTTGATAGTATTTTATCTTTCTGTCTATGTACATTTTCATTCGATCACCACATGCCGTTCAAATAAATTAAAATTAATAATTCAGCAGTTTCCATGACCCCGATGCAATCATGCGTGAATGATTGACAGCTAAAGTGCAAAAATGATACCGGAGGAAATTTTTCAAAAAGAATAATATTTCGACGAACCCGAATTAAATATTTATGAGTGAAAGAAAATTATCATCATCTAAACCACTCTCAAGTTCTTTATTATACATTACTGACGCAGGAATGGCGGTAGGGGAAAATAAGGGGTTTGGGGGTTCGTTAAGGTCAGAGGGTTAGTCACAAATCGTTCAACCGCGAAAAGGCATTTTTCAATATGTTGATTTCGGTTTATTTATTTTGAGCGAGATTTGAGGAGCTCGGAGAGAGTTTCAATGGGTCGATAATCGATAATTTCGTTGGGTGAGTGGGCCGAGGGGTGTAATTTTATTATTTCGATGTATTATTTACTGTAGAATGAAATCGTTCCCACTTGAACTATTGTTCGCAGTCGTCAGAGGGTTTCGAGTGAGTTGAACGTCTGTTGAGAGCATAAAACAACGTCAAGAGATGCCGTTTATTTTAGTTAGTAAGTGCTGGTTATAAGAAAGTGTAGGTTTCCTAATTCAAACGTTTAAATTAGTCTGAATTCCGTTTCGAATTCGGGACTAGTCTTGTAGTTTGATCGCCTTAACAAACACATAGAGATCTTTTTTGGAGTGAACGTCCAAGCAGTGACGGATTAAGGCTCTGCTGGTCCTTAGGCCCATTTTGATAGGTTGCCTTATAATACAGATATTCTGGTTTGATCGATAAAAGGACGAAAGTTAAACCTGCAAATGAAGAAGGATGCCAAATTACATCGTCCAAAAGCAAATAGTCGTAAACATTTAATTATTTTTCGATTTAGATTGAATTAGGCAGAAGATAAATACATGGAAACCAATATTAAGTTGTGACTGCCTTGTAAATCATGGAAGTCAACAACAACGACCTCAAAAGTCATCAAATTATCCAATCAGAAGATGAAGGGAAGCTCGCCAGACTCGCAGCTTTGACCAAGCATCAAGACCATGTGATACTGAGCTCAAGCAACACCTCAAACATTATGAAAGCACAAAATAAGTTCGAGGAAGAGAAAAGTTTGCTGGATTGGTTTGGAAAAAGATTTAAAGATGAAAGAAATTTCTGTAAACACAGATATTCGAAATATTTTACGGAAATATTCGAAAACATTCTGAAAAATCGCGTTTCCAATCCCGATTTTACAGAGAAAACTTTGTTCGAAAACTCGCTGCGGTATTTTATTTGCATACGACTAGTGACTCGAGATCCCAGGTTTCAAAAAGAGTTCGTGCGTTTGAACGGAGTCGATTGCCTTGCTAAACAACTCTCGAATGTGACTGACAATTATCTAACTCATTGTGAAGACTGCCATCCAGTGGATATTTTAAATAACATTTGTTCCATTTTATTAAAAATTACTAAGAGCAATCGGGATGTTCTCGTTTCACACAACATTCACGTCGAGATGATAAAACTCCTTCATGCCTCCGATACTTTTATTCTGCACTGTGTTTTACTCATACTTATCGAACTTTCCGAATCACTCGTGATCTGTTCGCTCATCCACGACCTTCAGAAGGTCGATTTCATTGTGAGGGTCGTCCAAGAGTTTGACGAATCTTCGAGAATCAAAGCGTCGGAATTTCTACTGAAATTGTGTGAGAATAAAGACATCAGGGAACAGCTGATTATATTCGATTGTCTTCCCATCCTGCTCAGCGTCCTCCATGATGGATGCCATTGTGTCTTGTTGAGGAATATTGTATGGATTCTCGTTTTACTCTGTAAAGATTCTCAGCATATGAGAGAGATTCGTCATCTAGGAGGCATCCCACTTCTCCTCACCCTTCTTCAGGATGACAGGTCGTTCACTGTGGACCGTCATCAAGTCTCTAGCGCCAACATGAGAACAGGTCGAAGTAAACATATTCTCTCCGCAAGGAATACCAGCGGTGATGGTGCGAGCACTCAGGAATTGTTGGAGAACGTCATCCAGTTGAAAATCGCTTGCTGTACCGCTTTATCAGAGCTCGGTCTTGATGATCACAACACAGAAACAATTGTAGAAGGGAATGGCATATACAAAATAGCAAAACTTATATTGCCTCAGTCGGAATTTGAAACTGGATGCAGAAACTCTATTCTTCATCTGCAACGCACCGCGTTCAGAGCTTTACGATTCCTATTCTCGATGGAAAGAAACAGGAGGTTGTTTAAGCGACTGTTTCCCACTGACATGTACCGAATGTTTATCGATATCGGACATTACGTACGAGATCAGAAGAAATACAGTCCGCTGGTAGAAACCTTGAATTCGCTCAACGAGGACGATCTTCAAAACATAAAATACGGCATTGAAGAACTTAACGAGAATAAGACTCCAAGGAGAATAGTGAAAGGTCAGTATGCTGTCATCGATGTGTTGGGTTCGGGAGCCTTCGGGACCGTCTACAAGGTCAAAAAAGAAAACGAGGAAAAACCTTTAGCTCTCAAAGAAGTGAGCGTTTTTATCGGGGGAATGGACCTCAAGGGTGGGAAAAACAAACAAAAGAAGCGAGATCTGGAGGAAGTCGTGCAAGAGCTGACGATTATAAAGGAACAATTGAGGCATCCAAACGTTGTCAGATATTACAGAACGTTCCGAGACAGCGACAAACTGTACATTGAGATGCAACTGATCGAAGGAGCCTCGCTCCAGGAACACTTTGTATCTCTGGAGGAAAAGGGAGAAAAAGGCATCGGAGAAACGAGAATCTGGAGAGTTTTTATCCAGATATGTTTGGCTTTACGATACTTGCATGTGGAGAAGAAAATCGTGCACAGGGACCTGACCCCGAATAACATAATGCTTGGAGAAAACGACCACGTTACGATCACAGATTTCGGGCTCGCGAAGCAGAAACAAAAAGAGAGCAAATTGTATTCCATGGTCGGCACGTTAGTGTACTCCTGTCCGGAAATCATTAAAAGCGAACCTTACGGAGAGAAAGCGGATATTTGGGCTCTCGGTTGTATTTTATATCAGATGACGACTCTGAAACCTCCGTTCCCAGCAGACAATATGTTGTCGCTGGCAAATAAAATTGTCGAGTCAAAATTTGAACCGATTTCTGACACGGAAGAATATTCTTCTTTGATAAATTATACTGTGACAAAGTGTCTCACTGTGAACCCGGATGACAGACCCGACATCATCGGCGTGGTCGGATTGATCGCGGCCCCGATGCTGTCGTACACCGACCGCATCACGGTGCTTTACCATAGCTGCCAGAGAAGACTCGAAAAGGAATGGAAACACACTCAAAGGAATTACCACGAGGCTAAAAGGAACAAGCAGGATTTTCGTATCCTTCTTCAAGCGAATCAGGACCGTCTTTCGTTGTCCAACTTTCAAAGTTTTACCCAGACTGAACAAGTTTCCTCATTCAACCCTTCGGTAAGTTCACCCGCCACTTTCACAGCGACTACGTCACCCAATGGGTTCAAATTGTCACCTGGGGAAACGACATCACCAACATCCGACGTTTTTTCAAATTCTTCTTCAAGCAGTAGCAGCATTCCTGATAATTTGACGGATTTCAGGCGACCGTTCCCTCCACAAAGCCGACCTAATTCGGGCAAAGATGCCGTAGTGGCCAGGCCAGCCATACCGTGCCGTGCTCTGAGCTTCGATATGTCTGAGCAACCCCTTATCAGAGACAATCTATTGAGTAGAGGATGCTCTTCAGCAAGAGGTCGACCTCTTTCAGCAAGTAATGCCAGCACTCTGACCATCTCACCGAGAAAAGTTCGTCAAATTAATGATCCCGCACAGACGATGCTGCATCAGTTGCACAAAATTATCTACATTGATCAGTTGCCACCGACGACCGAGGTTAATTTCATGCGAAAAATGATCTCCCGATACAAGAGGGCGCTGTTCTCTTCGCAGAGCACCTCAATCAACTTAAAAACAGAGCTCAAGAAACTTATGTCTGGTTCGAACGATCTTATCGGAGCTTGTTTGTCGATAGATACATCGTCGCTCGCGAGGCAGGCTGCGGCTGAAGCGGAGGCTAAGGAGTTCCCTGGTAACGGAGTATTGTCAGTCAACACATCGCCCTCTAGTGTCTCGGAAGAAGGTCTGACGTACTCGAAAATGAACAACATGATTGAGAAAGTCCTCTGCGAAATCGGTTATTATGACATGTCTTCGCAGGCTGTGATGAAATCACGAGACTTTAATTTTGCTAAGCCATTTTCCAAGCAGAAGGCTTAGACCCCAGCTGGAAATAACTGGTCTAACTTTGACACCAGCCTTGATAATGACCAGCTTCAGTTCAGCAAATCAACATGGAAAAATGATAGGATGATTCAAACCATAAAATAAGTACATTGAACATTCGACTATGAACATTTGTTGATCAGTTTACCCTCGTATTTCGGAATTCTCAAAAATCAAGTTTTAAAATCCAAGCGCCATTTGCCAAACACAAATAGTCCGATCAATCCCAACGGATATTTTTACAAGATATTATTTTACTATTGTGCTCGATAAAGAACCTTGAATATCGTTGCCTTTTTTATGAAGTAAATTTTTGCGCTATTTTTATTTCACTGTTCTTCAATGGGAAGAACTTCCGTTATTAAGCTTCTACACTCCTTTAGTGCTCTATCTGTTATCTTCTTCATCTCTCCGTATTGTGAAAATAAGACTTAAAGTTGAAATATTTTTGTACATTTGTTTGTTTTTTAGTTTCTATTTTTCTAACTCTTTTTCGTTTTTTTTTTAAAGGAATCATTTCAAAAGACTAATTATAATGATAATCTCGTTAGCAATCGAAGGAATGCCAAATTTTTTTATGAATTTTGTTCCAGTAATTGTGACAATTTCTGCACTTCGAGTGACAATCCTTCTATCACATTGTGACAAATTATTTATAAGTTATTGTTAAGTTAGTAAATGTTGTGCAAAAATAAAAAAATGAGGTTTTGACTCAAAAGATAAGTTTAATTATACAGAATACTAATCAGCGTTTGCCCCCAATTAGACTACTTTTCCTCGTCGTTCGCACATTTTTTAAGAGTCGAGCTTTTTTCAAAGCAAGAAGAATTTGAAACTGTATAGTAACCAGTTCTGGATTAAGGCTCTGCTGGCCCTGAGGTACATTTAGATAGATGGCCTGAAAATACAAATATTTTGGGTTAATTATCATTTTTTTTTACTTTATTTTTCCTGGAACGGATTATTGGCTGGCCGTAAGGTATGGAGTCCAACACCTAGGTCGTCCCACAACTATTGCTTCATATTGCTTCAACTGCTTATAATGAGGTGAAAGGGGCAGGCATGGACTGTAAGTGCATTTTGTTATTTAAATTGCTAATATTGAATAAGTTTCCCAGCCGCTACAGGTACTTTTATGAACCATTTGATAATTTGGCAGGATTTTTTTTTCGTGACCATTTTTTTCAGCAGTTTTTTATACGGACCAGCGGCCTGTTTTATTTCAAACCAAATGCCCTATGACCTCCGCCCGTGATTCAATTCCGCCCCCTGTTTACATGTCTACATCAATGAGTGCCTGCACTCCGATTAAGTCTCCTTTATTGTTTGCACACTGCTTGCCGACATGTTTTCGCACTGATAACGCGTTTGCGAACAAATAAAGTCTGGATTTTAATATACTTATCACTGTCTACCTGTTAACATAATTACAATATAAGTTGAAAGTCATCGAAATGACTTCGTCTGAGAAATACCCCGAGTTCAAGTTGGGAGAGTCGAGATATGATCAGGTAACGGCGTTTTCCTAAAACTATAATGTTTTGTATTAAATCTGTCCAATCTATTAAATTAAAGGGCACAGCATCTATTTAATGACTGAAGTGCAATGGTCCAGTTATCTTTATTATTTGCAGACAACGTTTTCTGGACGTTTCAAACATTTCCTTGATATCATCGATCCACGGACTCTCTTCACGTCGCAAGCGAAATTAGAAAGGTGTGTCAGAACGTTGCAGCAATATGAGGAGGGATATCAATTCACAAATCGGGAATTATGGAACGCACAAAAGATAAAACAAGTAATTACTTTTTGAAAAATTGATGATTGTTTCTTCATTTTCTGTTCTTCCAACTTCCCTTTTTTGTGGCACTTTGAAAACAGATTCAGAAAACATCTTAAAGGAAATTTTTCATTAATAGAATCAAAAGAAACATTAAAATGTATTGGGAGAATTTGTGTGTGTGTCTTTTTGCATACTCTTTCCAGATTTCTGGAACGATTTAAATCTAATTTGGTGTACCCCCGCGCAAGTCGGGATGGCACTAGATTGAGATAAATATGCTCCGGGTCCCCGAAAGCCTTAGGACCGCTCTTGGCCCCTTATTGGCATTGAGTTTTTAAACATAAGACAGACAGTCAGACCTCCTTAGACCAAATTTTAAATTACTTAAATATTCTGTTTTTTTCTACGAACATCGAGTCCAATAAATGTTTATGCTGGCCAGTCTATTTTCTATAATCCTGTATTTTAAATAACCCAAGATCATGGGGTCAATGCCATACTGTTCCTTCTTTCAGGCCATTATCCACCCAGACACCGGAGAAAAAATTCCGATGCCATTTCGAATGTCTGGATTCGTTCCGTTTGGAAGTCCAATCGTTGTAGGGCTTCTTCTGCCAAATCAAACTATCTTCACGACTGTATTTTGGCAGTGGTTGAATCAAAGTCACAATGCATGCGTCAATTACTGCAACCGAAATGCAACAACCGTAAGATAGTTCTTGGAATAAGTCGTAAATATGATATATCCTCGATTTCCCGAACTGCCGTTTTCAAACGACCGTAATTTAACAAGATTCAAACATTATAATAAAAAAAATAAAATTCATTTAACAACTGTCTAAACCAGAGGTTCTCAACACTTTTTCCTGTATTCCTCACTTACCAACCCAAGACGCTTGCATTTCCTCCCCAGGCGCTTGATCATTACAGAAAACAAAAGAACAAAAAATCAACCACATATTTACAAATTTTCATACAACTTTAATGAGAACCCTGAGCTAGTAGGTAAATCTAGATTCTAGAAAACTATCATGTAGCGGGGATAACATCAGACCTTGCGTAAACAGAAAAGAAACAACCTAGAAACTATTTTCCAAATTCCACCTTGGGCAAATTTCCTTCCAGGAATTTTAAATTCCTCCTTTAGAGAACCGAGTGGCTCCGGTTGAGAACCACTGCTCTAAACTTTATTTTCCCAATCTGAACTAAGATTTTTTGTCAGGAAACTTCAATGACTGATTTCTTTACCGGCTACGCGGGCGCCGTCTCGAGCGCCGTCACGATTGCTGTCAGTCTCAATTTGCTCTTAAAGAAATCGCAGAGTTTGCGTCCAGTCACTCGGAATTTAATTCAGAGATTCATACCATTTCCTGCTGTTGGTGAGCTAATTTATAAACATTCAAATGTTAGAGTTTATACTTTTCGGCTGTTCTCTGCTACTGCAGAGTTAGAGTTAGTTATGTTATGCTACTGTTAGAGTTAGTTAGTTAGTTAGTTAGAGTTATGTAGTTTCTTCTTCGCGGAGTTTCACCTATCGCGGGAGGCTCTGGACCGCACTAACTGCGATAGGTGAGGGATTACTGTATACCCTTAATTATCCGAACTTGTCGGGACAGCCTCCGAGGTTCCGATACACAAAATGTCGGATGAAATCACGCCGGGTTGGACTCGAACCCACGATCATTGGCTTAGGGGGCTAATTCTTTACCCATTAGCCCATCGGGACTGATACATATAATTGTGATCGTCATGCCAGATTTCATGAAATATTCTCGGCGTTCATGATATGACTCCAGTACTACCATTAAGCTATTGAGCCATTCAAAATAAATTTTATTTCAATATATATAATTCCAGTAACAATCCTTTGTATAATAATGGAAATATAAATGACAATAAACTGAGTCTTATGAAGAAGACACAAATTTCACATTTGACTGACGTTTTGTGATTTCTCAGCTACTGCAAGTGTGTGCAATGTCGTCTTGATGAGAAAAAAGGAACTGAGCACAGGTATTGAGGTCACTGATGAGAATGGCAAGGTCATCGGCGTGTCAAAGGTCGCTGCCAAAAAAGCTTTATTAGAAACAGCAGCTACGAGGGCTGTACTGCCAGCTCCTATCCTGGTCATACCTCCGATTGTGATGACAATTCTGGAAAGGTCAGTCAACTACTATAGCATTCAATTCTAGATCCAAACTTTTTTTACAGCGGGCCAGATAACTGAGAGAATGAAGACCGTGGGCCGCATAGCCATTCTGTTCAATATCGCAAGCACATGTAACTTTTTAAAACGGTGAAACTGCTAGAAAGTAACAGTTTTAGTAAAACTGTTCAACTCATAATAACTTTAGACATAGGAGAAATTTGCAAGACTAATTTAACCCCACGTTGAAAAACCCTTGATAACTTGCAAACCAATTGCCGTCCTGCTATATATAACACCCCAATGAATGTAGAATTTCATAACGAATATATACATATAGGCCTCATATGCACAGCAAACTAACAGCAGCCGTTATTCCCTTACTAAGTCACCAACCACCTAAGTACTTAACGTCGATTGTACTTTGCCATCTAGCGGTTGAAAGTTTTTACTTCACTTAACGGTTATAAATGATCCAACAGTGACATCTAGCGGTTATTTTTTTCACTTCACCTTATTCATAAGCTTTAGGTGACGTAAAAATTTCTAACCGGTAGATGTCGCTGTTGGATCATTTATAACTGTTAAGTGAAGTAAAAACTTTCAACCGCTAGATGGCTAAGTACAATTGACGTTAGGTAACTAGGTCGTTGGTGACTTAAAAAGGGGATAACTGCCCCTGTAAGTTTGCTGTGCATATAAGGCTTATATGTATAGATTCGTTATGTAATTCTACATTCCTTGGTGTATCATACATAGTGGAATTGCAATTGGTTCGCGAGTTATTAAGGGTTGTTCACTCGTTACGGCCGGCCCGAAATAGGTATTCGAGTTTCGAAATAGATTTTTCCGGGGTTTACCTGAATCAATCGACCCAATTTTTTCAGGTAATGTTGGTTTATGTATGAGAGACTGACATATGTGAGACTGACAACCCTCAACCGACCCCTATCGACACTTCCACACACCGGCAACAACATTTATAATTTTATTATAAATCAATGACATAATATTTAACAGAACGAAATGGTTTCCAAGATATCCGCGACTAAATCTTCCTATTCAAGCTGTTGTATGTACGGCTGCATTCGGGTTTGCTCTACCGCTTGCAATTGCTCTTTTTCCTCAGACATCACAGGTAATATTTCATGCAATAAATTATCACAACTGAAAAATATTACTTCCACTAACTCAAGTTGCCAGTAAACACTTAATATATCACAAATATCAGGCATCCAATGCCCAAAATAGGCACAAGCAGAGCGACTCTACTTGTGCCTATGACACCTCCTGAGGTTAGGGTTCTTGTGGTAAGGCCATTCATTAGTAAACTTTCAAAATATGCTGCCCATGTTGTACGTTGTACAATTGAAAGTTGTTTCACATCTATTTTCCAGATTAAGGTTGCTAAACTAGAACAAGAGGTCCGCGACATCACCAACTTAAAGAAGCTATACTACAATAAAGGACTTTGATATAAAATTTACATTTATTCCTCTTTAATATTTACGCTACTTACAGGGCATAATTCTCCGATAGCAATCGTGTCGGCATTTCAATATTTTCATATATGATTTTTTTGAATCATCCACATACCATCAACCTGAAATTACGGTACATGTTAGGGGCCCCACAAAGAAAGCTTCGCTACTGAAGCAACCTCCCTTGCCCCCTCATTAGCCTTATCCATATGTGGCTACGTAATTCTCCAACTGTTAATATCAATGTGCCGTGATTGCTATGAAACAAGGATCGATCAGCATCTTTAACAATCTTTAACTTAATCACATCAGGAAAGAATATTTTTAACACTTTAAAAAGAATTTGCTGCGCTATCCAGCTTCAAGCTTGTATGTATGAGGGAAAGCGCGATTCAATAAGTGCCTTTGATAAGGCGCCCCTGTAAATAGCCTTGTATACCCTTCTCACTAATAATTTTTTAACATGATATTTTAGTATGCTTTTAGATGAGCTATGAGTAATTTTTGTATTCACGAAAAATGCAATAACACAAGAGTAATTATTTTAAACTTTTTTTTACGTAATAAACAGTGCAGTATTAAAATTTCTTCTCTCAGTGAATTGTATCTTGGGCCCCATTAAAAACTCACCCGATTCCCAGCGTTGGGTGATCCTATTGACCCAATATTTTCACAGAATGTTTATACAACCATGAAAAATGTTTTCTGTAAATTTCAACGCGATTGGGTCACTAGAAATTATATTATCTACGTTTAAATGAAAAGTACCCTGGAGCGATCCTTTTGTAGGCTAGAATAACCAGGGGTAACGCCATGAGACCATAAGAAATGTTTGGAGTTTAATTTTAAAACTATCTAGATGTTATTCGAGAGCATGTGAGATGGGTATTACCCATAGTCACTGACAGGTGATGATGGACCCATGCGGTTAGTATAATCTAGTTGCTGGTACCCTACTTAACAGATGAGTCGACTGTGAACTGGTGAATGTGCCTTGCTCAAGGACACGGAGATGGCTCTGGCGAGGCTCGAACCGAACCGAATTGCGAGATGAGCTCTGTTCTGCCATCTTGCGGAAGGGTCAGTTGCGATATTTTGCTGATGCTCTACCGCCACCCTACGATTCCTTTTTATGCATTGAGAAATCATTATTTCCTCAAATCATTCTTCATTACGCTTCAGCAATAAGATATCGCTCCCAGTCATCATGGCTCCTGAAATAAAATTCATTTTCGATAGAAAACCGGCCGTGTACAAGCCAGGAGAAAGAGTAGAAGGAAAAGTGATAATCATCAACGAGATAGAAACTAAGCTACGAGAAATACAGATTCGTTACCGTGGAAAAAGTCACAACAAATGGTATAATGTCTACTATAGGACTTATGAAACGAAAGAGGAATACTACATGGACAGAGGTAAAAGTTGTACATATTAAAAAAGTATATTTTATATGATATCAGGTTAGAATAGCATATCTTTAAAACTCGGTTACGTCAGGGGACGTTTGATCCATGGTGCAGTCCATGTAGATATTTATTTTTGGTTTTACTTTTCATGCAGAGACCACGTTATGGCCAATTGGAGGAAGTAAAAGCGAAGATGGAGATGTGCTTCCTGCCGGGCAGCACGAATTCAAATTTGATTTCACTTTGTCCGCGATCTCACCCTCGTCCTTCGAAGGTGACATAGGATGGGTCCGATACACTATTTTTGTGAAATGCCGGGCGTACCACGGTCTGGATATTGATGGACAAGCAGCGTTCACTGTTCTTGGAGATCTGGATTTGAACACGGACGAACAAGCTTCGATTCAACCGACATGTGATCTCGAGCAGAAACTAGGGATTACTAAAAAGTCAGTCAAGATATCGGCAAAGTTGGACAAAGGAGGGTATGACAATATTAATAAATATATATAAAATAAACTGTGTGTATGTTTGTGTGCGCATAACTCGAGGGTTCTTGACTTTCTGACACTCTAAAAATTAGTACGAGGCCATGATCAACTTTTTTTTCAAATAGGGGGTCCCCTCGTGGCCCTAGATGAGGTAACGAGCTTGCACTACAACCAAAGTAATAATAATTGCTGCAAATTATACAAAAGATGGGAAATATAGTCTTTTGGAAACTGAAGTTCATTTCCACCTCTGATTTTGATTTAACATGACGATAAAAATATCAATGTAATGTAAATAAAACTCGCATGTGGCTTTCTCTGCAGGTATGTCCCTGGAGAACAAGTTGTGGTAACTATCGATAGTGAAGGACAAAAGATTCTTGAGAAGGTCAAGTACAGTCTCGTGCAAACAACCAGATACGAAGGTCACTCCATTGGAACAAATTACGATAAACGTAACCATTCTGTCGTGTCTATGAAGGAAAACGTTCATCCACCCCAAGCGCATCATTGGGTAGGGTCTTTCGTCATACCCAGCGTACCGCCATCCGATTTGCCCCACTGTTCTATCATCGTGATAAAGTACAAGCTGAAAATTAAAGCGACCTTTGGCGGGAGCAAGGTCAACCTTGAATTTCCAGTTCGTATCGGGACAATCCCCTTGTCCTCGGGGGCACTGAAATTCGATCAACCCCCCACATACACCGCTAGTGTGTTTGGAGCGGTTGACATAGAGGAAAAGGAGGATTTCCCTCTTTCAAGCCAGAATACCTACGCTCCATTGTACCCGGTGTTCAATCTATCTGAATCATGATCGTACTATCGTGGTTTATAAGACACTGCTTCAAATGAGATTTGTATATCCAGGATTTTCAGGTTTTGTTGTAGGTTTTTCGTGTATAATTAACTATTTCTAATAATTCCTTATATAACATCACATATATCATAAAATTAGTTAGTTGATAATATTATGTGTATATTATAATTCATTCAAACAATGGGTACAAAAAGCAGATCATGTTCTTGACTAGATCATAAACTAATCAATGTAACCAAGGCCTTGTAGTGCCATGTAGCCCAGATGCCTTCCGAGTCTTACTGTGGCTCTGCTTGCCCTTCATTTCATCATTCAGTAGGGACTTAAATTTCAAGTGGACGGTCCACACAATGTACTGTACTCAAATACTTTTCTGTAAAACTATCTGACGTTGTTGCAACCTCATACCTCATTGTGTTTACTGGCAGAGACCTTCTGCAATCCATCAATGCCAAAAACTATGCAGATTCATTTGTATTATTAACAATACTCCCAGATAAATTCCTTTCGATGTACCTATTATTACCTTTTCCAAAAAAAAAGTAATGCTGCAAATGTGATCATTGGTATTACTGTATGAACATGCTTTTTAAAAATTTTCTTTGATACATTTTGAGAAATGGGAATACTAATCATGATCCGATATATGTATATATACCTAGTTACTATTGCCTTTTGCACTTTGTTCTGCAAGTCATTGCAACTTTTATACCATTAAAAGCTTGGAAGGAAGCTTACACTGCTGTTTTATACACTAATCCTAGTAAATAACCCCTTCGTGGATTTAGATTTCAGTTTATTTGAATGAGATAATTCATCTGCGATATACTAAAGCACAAAAATACATACAAAAGAAACGAAATTTCTAATAGAGACTAATGCAATGGTATAATATATAGTAAGACAATACAGTCAGCATTATAATTTCATGCTTGAATATTTGAATGAATTTTTTTGAATAGGTTCTCAAATGACGTCGCCTTCAAGTTTAGTAGTTTGTTTGCGCTGAATGTAAGAAGTAGAATTATTACCCTAATTTTTGTTCCTTGTTAATTGTGTAGGGAAGATTTTTGTTTCTATAATTTATTTGGTGGTGGTAATATCTGACAGCTGCACAAGATATTGTATTGCGGAAATACTGAAGAGGAGAGAACTATCAGATGAGTGTCTGAAAAGAATGCTACATATGATGTAAACATTGCTATCAACTTTGAAAATTGATATATTGAAACCCGTTTCGAGCTTTACCTACGTTAAAACTTTCTCCATCACTTTTTGCATACAATTATTGGCTGGACTGAATTCAAGTCAAAGTCCATCTGTTGCATTGTAACATAAGTGGCATCCTGATTTTTGAATGTTCAAAAACCCTTACCCAGTGGGTCTTATGACAGTGAATATAATCATTTTACAGATCCTGATGAGAAGTTTTACCAGATTTATTCTGCTCGCGATCAAAGGCGAAAAAATAATTCGGCTTTCCTTCTACTTCTCTATGCCTTACGACGAATGCAGTGAAAGAAGAGACACAGTTGCCTATGAAGGCCTCGGAGTACGTTAAAATGGCCAAGTCTAATACCGGGTAGTCTTCAAAGTACCTCACTACTTTAACAGGTAAATTCTTAAATTCATCGACCATTGCATCTTTGTCTGTCGCTACGAACAGTGTGGTAGCATTGTATTTCTTTATTATTTCTAAAACGTTTTGTAAAATCATGTCTTTTGGGGGTAAGCACATTTCCTGGGTCAGTTTTAGGGCCTTGTACTTGACGTACCCCACGCATTGGGGTGAGGACATGAAGTGGGGATTCGTACCGTCGACATGTTTGCAGGCTCTTACCCAATCGATCCCGTTTCTCAAATGGATCCCAACAAAAGGACCCCCTATATTCGCATCTATAAAGTCTGAAGCCATTTTTTTAACTTCTTTCGACCATTTCACATATTTCTGAAGATCTCGATTGTGTTCTTCAGTGGGGAAACCGCTTGGGGCACCCATGAGTGTGATGACTGGGTGATCTTTCGGAGGGTACGCCGCATTCCACTGTTCCTTTGAACTGAAGATGCTCAGTGACGAGGGGTACACTTCACTACCCCCTGTAAAATCAATGTTAAAACTATCCCAGAACGGTCCGAAGGGATTACCATCTTTGGCGGGGCAGGACTTTAAATCTTTACTCCTCCGAGTGGCCGCCTGCGGGCAATAGATCTTTCTCGATTTTCCGTCGTCTGGCCAGTGCTTGGTAGCTAACTCCGTCATAAAATCGCTCATCAATATAAGTCTGTGAAATTTTTTCAGTTGACCAAAGTCAAACCAAGTATCGTAAGAAGTGAAGCTTGTCCCTGTGTGGCTATTGTAAGCGATCCATGGTGGTACAACCATAGTCCTATTGAGTCGCTCTGCGAATCTCAAAGCGCCAAGGAACTGGTCCGCTTGATTACCAAATCTACCCATGCATGGGCAGTACATGATGTAACCGTTCCGATCCCAGGTTACGTCATGTTGTCCGTAGCAACGCGTCGCGGACATCACAATAACAGCTAGCAAGAGAAGCACATAATTCATTTTCCCAAGATCCTTAATATTCTCCATTATGATTTCAAAAAAAGAATGTACACCCCACTTAGAATGCAAGCTAGTGCAACAGGTATATGCAAACGTGTCCCTATCACAGCAGCTTTGTAAAATACCCCCCAAACCCCCTTTTTCTCGCTGAACATCCACTGTTTGAGTCGGGGTATTCTTTTCAGGTAAGCGCAGGTACAGATGAGCAATAATCCAAATGCTAGCATGCCATCAAACGAATAAGCGTTTGTCATTTTAGTCCGATTGCGTTTATTGATCTTTATTTATACGACATCTTTGATTCAAAATACAGAAAACGAAATTAAAAGCACGTCATACCGTTGAAGAAATGCCTACGTGTTGGGATGAGTTGTAATGGGCCAAGTGAAACAAAATAATACCAAAATGGCTTCGGTAGTGTAATTTGGCTCCAATCTTTTCCGCAATTGAAATTAGTGCACTGTACTTTTCATTTGGCTTACGTTTTGGTGCTGTATTTATATATAATTTTGATTTCAATGGATATGCAATAATATTATAGTTCATTCATCTCATCAAAACCTGCAAGTTAGGGATAAAAATGCTTTGGTGTTGACTGCTATTGGCCCTGTTCAATAGAAATTCGTCTTCACCAAATGTTGTGAATCCCGGTACCCGTTCTGGTTGATAAAGCAATTTTTTCCAACAAGATCCACTGTAAAAAATATAAATATATATAAAATCACAAATATAATTTACTTTCAATGTCCTGCATCTCACCTCCTATTTCTCTTGTAAAAGAAGAAAAATATGTGTGAGTTTGTTTGTACTACTATGTTGGCTCTCAAATTATGCCTTGAAATCAATACTATTCTTCACACTGAAAACGAAATGAGGAATTTCATAAAAGATACCCAAATTCTCTTAAAAGTTACCCGAAATGGTTCTATATTTCATAAAAATTATTCCAGAAATTCTGGAGAAAGACAGGTAGTAGTAACGGGCATCGGTTTAGTTACTCCATTGGGTTGCGGTTCCCAGTTCGCGTGGGAGCGTTTGCTGGCGGGAGAACGCAGTATATCTAGAATAGAATGGGGGGGACACGAAGAACTTCCCTGCCGTGTTGCAGCGTTCGTTCCGCGGGGAAAATCACTGGGAGATTTCGATGAAGAACGGTATATGAACAGGAGGATAACGGACGCAACGGCTTTCGTTTTAGCAGCTTCGGATGAAGCGTTAAACGATGCTGGATGGCATCCTGAAACAGAGGAAGACAAATGTAACACAGGAGTTTCGATTGGAATGGCTACAGACCACATGGAAAACGTTGCAAATACTTTAATTGAGTTGAAATCCAAGGGCATTAGATCAATGTCACCTTATTTCATAACTAAACATTTGGTTAATATACCAGCTGGTTATGTATCGATTAGACATCAACTTAAAGGTCCCAACCATTGTGCAGCGACGGCCTGCGCATCTGGGACTCATTCCATAGGGGATGCCATGAGGTTCATTGCCAATGGCGACTGTGATGTCATGGTTGCCGGGGGAACAGAGGCTTGCATTAGCTCCTTGATTATTGTATCATTTAACAGAGCGCGGGCCATGTGCACAAAGTTCATTGATAACCCTGAAGAATCTTCTCGTCCGTTTGATGTGAAGAGGAATGGTCTTGTACTGGGAGAAGGGGCTGGAGTTCTCGTTTTAGAAGAGGAGAATCATGCTAGACGTCGCGGTGCCCGTATTTATGCGAAAATTGTCGGGTACGGGTTGTCCGGTGATGCTGAACACATTATTAAACCCGCCGTAGGGGGAACCGGGCTTGCTCGCTGCATGAAAAGTGCCGTGAAAAACGCAGGGTTCGAACTTAGCGACGTCACATACATCAACGCTCATGCTACTTCAACTCCTCTGGGGGATATTGCGGAATGCGAAGGGATTGAGACATTGTTCGGGGACCACAGTCAAAATCTTGCAGTATCATCAAACAAAGGATCCATCGGACATTTGCTGGGAGCTGCAGGAGCCGTAGAATCTGCATTCACGGTGTTAGCTTGCTACCATTCGATCATCCCTCCGACAATGAATTTGTATGAACAAGACCCTAAAATAAAGTTAAATTGCGTTCCGTTAAAACCCCAGAAATGGAATGCTTCTCGCAGAGTCGCCTTGTGCAATTCGGCTGGCTTTGGTGGCACCAATGCTTCCTTATGTTTTTCAAGTGTGTGAAATATTAAACACCAGGGTTGCAATGATAAGCAAATTTCATTATCAGCCGGTAAGCACTAGTTTACTATTTAAAACTTAGAAAGAGTTAAATTTCGAAGGTGGACTTAGTTTATGTGTCATAAGATGTAATATATATGTTCCTTGTGTATTTTAAAATGCCGAGTCCGATATATTTTCCGTATTTCTCGGTCTCTCATGGTTTTCTTGCTCCAGCATATGTGCTTATCAATATTAATAAAAAACTAAAATGGCCAATCTTCAAAACTGATTAATCAGAGAAAAAAAAGATACCGACTGATTACATATTATCTGCTGATTATTCACTGCAACCTCGTATTTACTTGTGTTCAAATTCCACCCATGTATGCTCTTATTTCAAATTGGAACTTTTATTATTGAAATTGTAAATTCAGAAAGCAGCAGTCATTGTAGATTCCATATTTTTATTCATTCTGATCACCATTTTCTTATTCTCTCATAATATCTAATCCAGAAGTTTAAATAGTAAATCGATGTCAGGAAGCAGCAGTCATGAGGTTGCCGAACTACCTGGATTTTATTTCGACCGGGAAAAGAATCGTTATTTCCGGATTTTACCGGGACACAACAATCATAATCCGTTGACTTCGAAAAAGATCCGTGAAAAAAAAAGAAAATCTTCGAGAGCTAAAAATGCGTTCAAGAAAAAGAGTAGAAAAACTGAAAGAAATAAAAATCTTGTTCAAATGTTGAATCGGAGAACGATAAAAACGAATGAAAACTATTTCGAATTCGAAGCTATGAGATCAAAAGTACAGAGCATGATTGACAGACGAAACATTAAAAAATCAAAACTCTATTCACCACAAGGAGATATTCTTCAAATCGTTCCGAATAAAACTTACGAGCGGTTTTTGTTTTTGCAAAAGCAGCACGAGAGTGGCGGGAGTCTTGCATTTTTGGATCTGACCAAATCAAAGAAAGCATTCGATATAGCTGGATTCTTGCCTCATAGCGCATCCATTGCTTTGAAAACAGAACCTGAGATACTGTGTACCTCTATGCAAGGTCTACCAAATATTAGTTTGTTTAAACTGTACCCGGATGGCACTCGATGGAGATTTTTCAAGAAGATGTTACGTCATGGAACTTTATTCACCTGTGCTGCGGCTAGCAATCCACTCTGTCGTCCATACCTCAGTTACTCAGATGGTAAAAAATAGGAACCGATCAAGAATTATATTTCGCCTAAAAAAGTGTGTGTTCTATGATATGAGGTCGCAGGGTTCCTCAGGTTTTTTAAATTAACCCTAACGGTCTCAACTGTAGTATGCATTCTATTGTTAATACCAAGGTTCTGTGGGAAAATTTACAAATATGTTAATATCAACATTCACCAGCACGCATCTTCAGACCTGTGTTCGATTGCCTGCTGGTGTGAGGGGAGGTGCTTTTGATAATACTGACTTGAGTTATGCCCCAATATCAGGGTGTGTATTATACATGGTTGTAGAGTTTTTTCAGCTATCTGGACGTCATAGTTGGCGTGCGTATTATATTATATTATTAAATTCGGAAAATCACGGTACCATGTTTTTTTTTTCTCAGGAAAATCTGCAGTTCTTTTCTCGAGTGTTCAACATCTCGTTTCTGGTTCGACTTCAACACATCCACAAGGTGGTGTCGGGCATTCGGTCGTTCGTTTCCATAGTGACATCATGGCACAGTGTTACAGTGACGAAAAATTACTTCATTTCAACGGTTTGAGATGTGGGAACGTGATCGCAGTCAACTTACGTGGCAATTTACGAAAAGATCATCCATTCGTACTAAAACCAACAAAAAGTGAGGCTACTATCGTCACACTGTGTGTATTATGGTAAATTCTGGTTTAACTGAATTGTAACTCAAATTATTTCTGCATTCAAATAGGAAGAAATGTTACGAAAATTCGCGCTCTTGAAGATGGAAACAGGATTATTGTAAGTTATCGAAATCCTCAACAACAGCCAGTTATACGTCTGTGGGACGCGAGATTCCCATCAAGGTTCGCGATAGAATACATGACAGAAATGCATAGGTAATAAAGTTTCTGTCCTTGTAGAGCAGGGGTTCTTAAACTAGGGTCGTTTTAAGGGGTCCGTGAAGTCCCAATGGAAATGTAACTCCAATGCTATTAAAAATAAATACATTAAGATTATCATTTCTGATATAGCTCATCAACCGAGAGCAATCTCTATAAATTCGACTGGCACTTGGATCCCAATGAAAACTTTCTAACATCTGTATTTCCTGATCACAAAATTCGACTGTGGTGCATCAAAACCGGCAATTTGTTAATGAACTATCCAGAGACTGATTCAGATAACGAAGAAATAACAACTGCGTTGTTCTCACCCTGCTGGAAAAAACACAACGGTTTCGGTGGAATGATGTTTTATTCAGCAAAAAAAGGGTTTATGTCTTTGCGATTTTGACAGCTATCATGGATAGAAAATGTGTATAATATTTACAAGAGTATATTTTGAAACGTTGGAGAAAAACATTGAACTTTTGAGTTTCATACAATGCAAAATAAATCAAAAATTCCAGTCAATATACAGTAATCCATCACCTATCGCGGGTATTACGTTCCAGAGCCTCCCGCGATAGGCGAAACTCCGAAGTAGAAACCACATATTTAATTAATTATTTTAATATATTTGAACGTATTTTGAACCATTATAAATTATTCACACACTCTTATTTACCTAATTAACCTAAGCCACAATCATTTGACCGGTTATTTAGTTTTTTTAAACTTTTATACAATACAATATTATATAAAATCTGCGATGTACCGAATCTGCGATAAGTGAACCGCGATATAGCGAGGGACGACTGTAAAGACATTAATTCTTAATGGCTTCCATTTTTCTGTTATGTTCATCAAGGCTGTCCCATAAAGCTTTAATGTTCCCTGCACCAAACCCGCCTGCGGTGCGATAACGTTGAATTAGTTCCAGGAATAGAGTGTTTTCCTTGAAAATATTACTGGTGAATGCTTGCATAATGTACCTAGTAAATGAAAAACAAAATCCATAAATTACAACTCCCACTGAATGAAGTATTATAATTGAAACCGGGAAAAATACCAGTTGCTGTGTCTCGCACGCTAGACAGACACCTCTTGCGGCCCGTCAAAAAAAAGCACAATTCTTCTCCATTAATATTTCTATTTGTCAAGTCGAATCACTTCCCTGAGTTTTGTGTTATACGGTTCAAGATATAGCTTGAAAAAAACTTTAGCATTATCATCATTTTTATCCGCGTTTATTTTCGTCATTGATGGAATTAATTTGCAGAGAAAACAATGGGGATCCGCATAGTTGTAGCACAATTCTAGTTCAATGTATTATTGTAGCGAGGCATTAACAAAGTTTTATATTCTGGACATACCATGGCTCATTTTCTTTCACCGATGACAGCTCTGTTTCCCTCTCCCGTTGGGCAAATTCAGCGTAGGTTGATTCTATCAGGATGCCACAATCCTTCAGATCTTTTAAGGAAAGAGAAAGATCCTCAATCTCTCTGCCTTTACCTTCCTAAAAAGCAAATCACAAATTTTACTGAATAATAATAATAAAACAATGCTCAATGAGTAAGGTCTAGAGTCTAGAGCAGTGGTTCTTAACAGGGGTTCGATGAGTCAGTCTACGGAGTTCGGCAGAGGTCTAGAATTCTAAGACTATTTTCAACAATACCATTATAGATGAAAAAAAATCATTCATCAACGTTCTTTGAACACAGTGATTTTGTGTGCAACTGATGCATGGTTCATTTTGTGCACTAAAAAATATATACCTCTGTTTTAAAGAAATCATATCTCATTTTTCCAACAACGAAGGGTTCGGTGAATGCACTGATAATGCCCGCAGGGTTCGGTACTTCCAATTGGGTTAAGAACCACTGGTCTAGAGAGTCTGGAGCAATTTTTAGGTTACGGAAGTTGGGAGTTTGTAAAAATGTATCAACTCAATTCTAGAATACCAGAATACCCCTCGATAAACGGACTTGATATTACTTTATTGTGATCGCAGACAGTGAATCGTTCAATCGCTAGCAGTCATGCTCACTGCATTTACAGTACCTGTATTTAATTAGGTTAATGACACTCAAATTACACTTTGATTCATATTTCTCTCATTTCTACTATATTCAGAATACTAATGATAATACTGATGCATATATAGTGTTTTAATTAATTTAGTAAAGTGTTATGGTAATTTAATCATGCCAATAGTGCCAGAGCCCAGATAGGAGGGAGACTGCTGGAAATAACATGTTGGAATTTCTTATTTCATAATTTGATTCAAAGTAAAAAAGTGTCCACAATGTAATAATTTTCTCTATTGATAACCAAATAAAGGTTTTATGTATCGACTTCGGAACCCCGCATGGCCATTCCTTACATTACTATAATATTCAACTGGTGGGACGATAAATTGTGTTCCCAGTTTTCTCATGGCCTGCATCGTTTTCATAAGGTTATTTGTAGCGAACGCAACGTGTTGGACTCCCATACCGCTGAAAAAATGAAACGCTCGGTAAAACCAGAAATCTCCAATGCAAAAAATAATATTAAAGATCTTACTGATGACTTTTTAGAAATAATTTGATCTGATCTTCCTCCACAGTGGGTTCAGATGCCGACTCCGCGATCACTATTCTGGCTGGAGCAAAAGTGTTTCCTGGTGAAAGCTCACCGGCACAATTTGAATCACACATATTCATTCCATGGAGTGCACGTAATCTCAATCCCATTGAGCCTTTTGTAATCAAAAATCCGTTCTCCTCGTCATCATCTCTTTGAAATAACCTTAAAGTTAGGGCTGAAAACTTGAAATTCAACTAATTCTTCCCATGATATAGATGTTATTATGCTATACACTGTATTTTGACTTGAAAAGCAGGATGCTTACAACTAATACTTTAAAATCTTATCTGGGTAGTGCTAGGTTTCTCTGCTGATCGCACAGTACTCAAGATAATTAAAATTGGGAGTCGTTGGTTTGAATTTCAGTACGAGAAAGTAAATTTTACGAACAATTTAACAGTACATTTAATATGAATAAAAGTAAATAGTCTGAAGTTAAGGCAGAGTGCTGGGTTTCTCTGAGTTGGTCCGAACTTACATAAGGATTGATTTGAACTAGATTTGGTGTGGTAACTTGGCACAGGTTCTTTCACTAAGTCATTTGAATGCTCGCCTAGTTTTTCTTTGCTAGTTACGGATAAAATTTTCAAACTTACATATTGATCACCAGCCTCTCAAATCCGAAACAGAAATTGTACCAAGTGTTCGCTTTTCTCGCGATCTTTCTCTCAGCAACTACAGCTACATGATCGATACAAGAAAAAAGTTCATTTTTCAAGGTCCCGCTATTTTCAACAAGGTCAAATCCAGGAAGGAATTCCCCTTTATAGTTTGTTAAGTCGACTAATGTGTGCTGAAGGTTGCCGATTGGTGTTTGTAGAACGGCGTATTTTATGGTTCCATACTCGTTTGTGATCTGTAATGTAAATTGAGTTTTGAGTATATTGGGCATTATAAAAAAGGGATGCTTTGCATATTCTGAGCAATATTTGAATCTAATCCATGGGCTAGCTACTATGTGCCAGGTTACTATGGTTACAAGTTGACTCTCTGCTCGAGAATGTACCAGCCTATGTGTGCAAGTCGTCTCAGTAGCATATACACAGAAATTAATTTTAAAACTATCATCAATAAGCTTAATTCGGTTGATACGAATCTCAAGAGCTTTCATTATTACAAAAAAAGTTAAAAAACACAGGAACCACAAGGTCTAAGTAATATATGTTATATATGGGTTTGGGTTTAATAGAAAATAAAACAACTTGAACCTCGTCTCTGCTGGTTACGGCCGTTGGATCCAAACTCGATGCCTTCCTCGCAATTTCATCCACGTTGTTGCATTTGAAACAAATATCGCAGCAAGTATCCACTGGATAAGTTAAGTTCCCGCCAAGAAATTGAACTTTTTCGTTTCCATTCACGTCCTGGGAAGATAGTTGAGACCTCTGGCAGATCAAAAACAATACTGCACGATGTTTTAATACGATTGTCAGAGGAGATGTTGGGTCGCTTCTCTTTCCCCGAATAGCGTAATACGAAAAGCCGAATTTGGAAATCAAAAACTGAGTGAAATCTTCGGGATTTTCTACTGCATATCGTAAATGATGGATGCCGATAAGCGACATTTTATAGGTATGTAGCTCTTGACTTATATCGACATTGTTTACTGCTGTGTCTGTGGTAGAGGAATGCCTTGCCGTTTTTCAGCACCGGATAAGTGGGTTAACGCTTTACCAAGCTGTAATTTGATATTTTCTTGAAATGATGAATTCCGGCAGATGACGCTAGTGAGTCGTCAAGTCTATTCTTGTATTGTTGTTGTGGCTTCGGTTTGCTCAGTTGTATTAGCTCTGTTTGTCGTTGCAGGAATATCTTCTGTTGATGTACAAATAAATTAAGATAGGGATCCTAGAATAATTCGTTATTTAGTTATATTTTAGATAAAAATTTGGCGTTTAGGAAACACTGGGTTAATATACTCAACATTATACATAATTCAGGTCTTACCATATCATGCGAAATATTCATATTCAAATGTGAATCCTCCTTCAACGTCAGCCAAATTGCGGTATGTGGCCCGCTGGCCGTACTATGCCCAGGTCTGTGTCAGATGGTAGTTGAGGGAAGTAGTGTTTATGAAGATTTGTAACATAGAAACATGTAATAGAAATTAGAAACTTGGACAGCGTGTGATGAATTCCGTCAGATGGCACTAGTGAGTTGTCGTCAAGTGTATTCTCCTGCGAGATGGTGGAAAGCTAGCATAAATGTGTGATGCGTGGTGTTTCGATCTTACTTTAAACATTATTATCGTATTAAGGAATACTGTGAATCGGGAATCTTGAGTTGCGAGCATCAGACTATTATATTGTAAAGTAAGAATGCAGAATCTGTATCAGATATAGTAATACTCCGGATATACAGCTATTACCTGGGATTTTTTCAAACATTGATGTAAACAGTGCTGTGGTAATGTCGTTCCTTCGCTTGTTTAGTTAATCATACAAAGTAAGTTAACCAGTATTATAAATTAAACCCGTAAAAACCGGAAAGAAATTCTATTACTAAAGCCTGATTGCCTGATTGCTCGATGGAATCGGCGTTTGACCAATCAAGCAATTCACTGATTAGTCAAAGATCATCGGCATAGTTAAATTCCAAAAATCGCAAGAGTAGATAACCAAACACGTTCTCTCATTTCTATTTTGACACAGGCAAGCGTGGTAGATGCTGTATTTATGTGGCGAAAGAGGCGACTTTAGACGCGCGTGTTTGTGTGAAGCTTTGACTGGTCAAATCAAGATAGCTGCATCTTTTTTCTTGAATACGGGCATTAGATGTTGGACAGTTTCATTGCGCTATCTGAATTTCTATTCAAGAACTAGTATAGTGATAACTAGTAATAAGCATAAAGTTTTAATTGTTGTGATTTGTTCGGTTATGTTTACGAAAGGACAGGGTCAGGTGTCATATTGTTGATGTTTTAGTTGTTACTTTGAAATTCTATTACCTACCAGGAGGTCACGGAAGGTCATGACAAAAGGGGGAATTATCCCATTCAGGATCAGAAGTCAGATAGCTACTGATTGTACTACTGTTGTCAGTTTATTCATACGGGCAGCTAGTCAGTGCATTACTAAAAACACAGACGCCTACGATATGATATATGACATATCTTTTGCTTTATCTCCATAGACTCCATGAATACGAAGAATTCAATAGGATCCTTTCCACTATGTCGCAACAAAAGACAGTGCATAAATGTAATTATTACGTTGAATATCATCAAAGTAAAGTTGTCTTATGATCATCGCATGTAATCATTCTTACATAATAATTGGGGCTTTTCGCATTCATTAAATACCCTTTCCCTAGAAAGCAATTTGCTCTGAAATACTATGTATGATCCTCGCGCGGTAATTATAAAAAGGAGAGAGGGAGTTGTCTCTTTTCTCTCACACTCACCTTTGGGCGTGGGAAATGAGAGAGTCTTATTCTCAGTATTATATTTTTAGATGTCAATAAATGATTGGAGGAATTATGTACTCAAAAGTGGTCCAAGTATTTTTAGTACAAGCCCTATGGCAAGAAGGGAACATGCAGAAGAGTATCTGTAGGTTACGAGGATGGTGGTCGGAGATGCGTTTCGCAAGTCGCCGTCCCCAGGGACTTGATTTCCCGCGAGACCACTCGGTTAACCACGACAGCATTAGTAGCTGTGTTTTACGGCTCTAGTTAGGACAAGTATAATATGTGTTTGAGTGACAGTTTGATATTAAAGTTTTTGAAATGCTTTGTAGCATTTCATCGCAGGAACATGAAACCAATTAGGCGAGCTGTGTCGACAGATATATAGCTAACGTTTTCTTAATGGGATGAGGCAATAGGAAGAGTGGTTTATAAAGTTAACAGCTATCGTGGTGAATATGTGCTGTGTTGTGATGTAGTGTTGGCGCCAATGTACTGATTTAGGTTCCCTATGTAGCTTAGCTATTTGACATAGTGTTAGTGTCAGGAATATAGAGGTCAGTCGTGAAATGAAATCAGATAATACTTAGCACAACGAGTATATAATTGACGTTCAGTGATAGTAAAGTGTTCCAACGCATTTTCACCCGCAATCAAAAATCAACTCGGTATTGAAAATGCTGAATTGAAAGGATTTTTAGTGATTAGTATTTACTGTGGTATATATCCGTATTTTCTCATTCGCATCTGTATTTTCTCGTTAGCATCCGTATTTTCTCGCTCGAACTCGCTTGTTCATTCTTGGTATGTATATCTGATATGTAGATTTTATCTGCGCTATAGTAGTTTATTATGGGAAGTCAATTTATGGACGAAGCTACAGTTAAACATTTTCTACTACTAAGATAACCAGTGCTTATTGCTACATGGTCAGTGTGAGAAGGGATCTAAACAGCGCTATGTGACGTATTATATTCGTTGTTGCATGTGTATAGGAAATGATATTATATGTACTTTAATTCATTCCCATGATCTAGAATTGGACCCTACAACATATGTACTACTGTTGTATGTGGGTGGCTTCATTTGGGGGGGGAGGGGGGGTTTAGGTTGAGCCTATTGACAGGGGTAGGGTTATAATGTGGTAATATTGATGGTTCAATTTCAACCCCCTACCCAAAGCCTAACCCCTGAAATATTATGTAGACCCCATAGCAGTATATATGAATCTTCTCATTTAGCGTCAATTCGTGTTATTGTCAATCGTATCTGTATTTCAGAATTTTTTGTTTGTTGAGTCACAAACATGCTAGAACTGAAAGTAAACACGCTTTATAGTTATTATGTATATAGTGTTTTCAGAGATTATCGTATCAGTGTAGTCCGGTTGTTTATGTAAATATAAGAAGCTTGTCAACATTAAACATTAGGAGCTGACGGTGATAAGCCCCAATCAGCAATTCCGATAGTCTTATCAGTTTACTTACGAAATTGCCCCCTAGTGAGCAAGTATGGTGTTTCTATACTTCGTGTGCTCTGTTACATCACCATGTTATCGCATTATGACCTCATTAATGATACTGATAATATATTGGGCTGGGATGCAGTGTGCATAAGAACAGCCACTACTTTGAGATAGATATGAAGTAGGATATTTTATTAATGAAGAGTCACGTAGCTTGGGCGGGGGCCACTTGGCGTAAATTTCTCGGGAGCTGAATTTTTGATAACAATTAAGTAGGAATATAAAATAACTCGCCCTCTCCCGAACACAGAAAATATCCTGACGTCAGTTTTTCAATGTATTGGAGTAAATAAACGTTACCACGTAACATTTGACAATATTTTTCTCACTAATTACAGCCATACTGCCCTCTTATAATCCCTCAATATATATAAACTCTTTTTCTATATATATATATATAAATTCCCCATCAAACAGTTGGACATATTTTATTTGTTTGGTGTGTGCTATATACCCATTTTAATAATAATCTTATCGCGGATAACTCCTCAGGAGTGTGTTCATTGATAAAATGCTATAGCGATTTGTAAACTGGCCCGTATTGTTTGTGGTCCGTAATGACTCACTCGCCATAGCCAACTAATGCTTGGTCAAGAGTTAAATCAGCATCTCATAAATTTCAGCTCCATAATATTGCTGAATCATTTCAGGCCATTAAACTTCTTATAGAGTTTTATTTCCAGTGTAACAAAGCCCTAAATAATGAAAGTTTATAATCCAGATGAGCTTATAAATCAAAGATTTTACCGAACTATTAATTTCACGTCCTCAGCTAAAACGGTTCATAAAAAGCGCGCGCTTGAATGATGCTAAAAACGGATTGGTCGATTTTAAAACAGCTCTGTATGACGTGATACTCATTGTCGCTTGATTACTGTTTGAACAATTGTTGTAGTCACAAATCGATTTACAATTGGCAATAACAGACCGTATTTACAAGGGTTCTCGTATATGAGAGCGGCCGATGCTACATGTTTGCGAACTTGTTATTCCTATGTCTCGTAACTCGCGTTTACCGAGTTCTTTCTTGAATTGTATTCCTTAACCTTGAAGCTTTAAAGTCAGACGTCCACGAATGTGTTTTTACGAAATTGGTTCGTTTTATCATCAATGAGGAGAGGGAGGTTTTTCTTGACTTTATTGGATGGCAAATGATTCAGTTGTAGAAATGGAAATCTAGCACATTTAATTCGTGTTGTGTAAACTTGTTTTGAGTCTTCCTCATTTCGACGTTCATGTTGCGGTTAGAGTGGAAATTACAATTGAAAAGAACTAAAAATTATCCCAAAAAAGCATCCCTAACCCTAATGTTACCCAGGGTCGGATATACCTACTTGCAGGACCCAGGCAAAACTCATCAGTGGGCCCCATAATTCCTAGAAATGTTAGCATGTTTCAATATATATATATATATATTACTGTAATAATTTTGCAATTGCCGAATGTCATGAAATATTACAATAATGGTATAATGCAAGAAATAAGAATTTCAATGTAATTTAATTTTCATAAAGTAACACATCATTACGACAAAAATTAGTCCCAGTGGTCCCCATATACCGATGTGCTCGAGGCCTACTCAGCCTATTGGTAAATGTCGCAACCCTAACCCGAACCCACCGAAATGAGGCAGGCCCGTATGCTTTAGAAAAGTGGTTTTTCAACCTAGGCGGTCACAAGATCATTGAGAAAAAGAATTGTTAAAAGACGACTGTCAATCTGGCAGAATTTTAGGTTAAATTAACGTAATTCTGCTTTGCAGTGAATGAAAGATTCAAATAAATAATTTTGAATTATTATTTGTTTTGCTATTGCGTGCACGTAACTGCATTGGATATGCTTCAAATTTTGAAGGCGTTGTTAGGTTATATTGAGTTGCTATAATGGCTTACGGTACCAAAAAGGTCGAAAACCACTGCTTTATAAGCACCCTTGATTCTGTGCAAGTAAAAACATTTCCATCTTTCGTCAGTTTGAGGCTTCGTCTTGGAAAACTAGACTAATTATAGTCGGTTACTTAATGTAGATTTAAGATACTGTTAGTTGTTAGTTTCCGTTTTCATTTGACAGAACAACATTTTGTCTCATGGGAGCAACTACGTTAGTGTTTTACGCAGTGATGTATCAGCATGAACTTTTAACTTATCTGTATGATATAAATGGTAATCTATGTATAGCTGCTCGACTTGGTTATCTCTGTGAAGTTAAAGATCCGAAAAAAAAAATTCTGCTTATTTTACTATATATTCAAGAAAACTTGTATAGGATGCAGGACGTTTTGTAAGAAGAATAGTTCGCTTATGTGATTTATCGTTCGAAATAGCTATATCATTAAACTACGCAATATTAATGTCCAATTGCATTCCAATAGGCTTTCCAGGTTGTTAAAATGAATATACTTCTACTTCTCAGAGGTGTGAGAGATTAAATGATAATTAAGCATCAGTAAAACCGAATGAGGAACAGTTAAACTAATTAGTAATAAGAGATTGGAGACAGTTACTAGCTGTAAGTACAGAAGAACTATCAGCAACTATCAACTAAAGTAACTATATGACTTCTGATCCACAGTGGGGCGNGCTGCTGGAAAAGACATTTTTCACTGACAGATAGGTTGTGAATGATGTAGATTAACTGTTTTAGGAATGTCATCCATGCCCCCCGGCATTATTACGTCATTATAACTAAGTCAATTTCACATGTTGTATCGTTATATTAGCGAGAAACTTTACATCGAAAAATGCGGCTGAAAAACAAATGAATATCACATTCATAATCACTACATAACAATTCTATTTGCTATGATCCTCTGTTTATCATGGGAATAATCTCAGATTATGGATGTTTTATTTAAAATTAATGGAACTAGTTGCTTCCAGATTGTTTCAAGAAGAAAATGTGAATGCCAATCCTTATCACTTAACCATTTTTTTCGCAAAAATAGCCAGAAATCACCTCATAAACTAGCCCAGAAATACGTGGAAATTAAAAAAT
>QRAM01000248.1:48766-73950 GCA_013436055.1 Halocynthia roretzi | reverse complement strand
GCTATGATCCTCTGTTTATCATGGGAATAATCTCAGATTATGGATGTTTTATTTAAAATTAATGGAACTAGTTGCTTCCAGATTGTTTCAAGAAGAAAATGTGTATGCCAATCCTTATCACTTAACCATTTTTTTCGCAAAAATAGCCAGAAATCACCTCATAAACTAGCCCAGAAATACGTGGAAATTGAAAATTCAATTATTATTACTACATTAGGGAAAAAATCGCGCAGTGAATATAACACTTCCATTTTGTGCAATAAAATGGGCAAAAATAGTAAAATACGGACACTTTACAACGCTGGCATTAGTCAGCGTCAAGTCTATTGCAACGTGTTTACAAAAAAATGTAACGCATTTGAATAAATAGAAATAATCTTCCACTTCCCGGAGCTGTAATACTGAACCCCGCCCATCCCGCTCTGTTTAATTTGTGTCTAATTGACCGTTTGATTTCCTCAAGGTTATTTTCAAGGTCACTGCTTTCTCAAACTCGAAATTCTAAAGGCAACATTCAGCTACTTGCACCGGTGTTTTGGTTTTAGATAATTCACATGAAAATTGTCGACGTTTGAAATTCCGTTATGATATGACATCACAAATGCATTTTTTTCTTTTCAGAGAACTACAGAGAAACAACATTACCCATATAACACGGGATGATTTTGCTGGAATTGAACATCTTCGAATTTTGTGAGTACATAGTTATTTCTATATTGTTATCCGTTAAACCTTCGAGGGCCCAGACAAGTTAAGGGGCCCCTCGTCATAGAAATTCAACATGACGAATAATGAACTGGAAGCTGTTGGTCTTTGATTTCCCTAATTTTAAGGAGAATAACTTTGGACTACAATTTTCAGTTTGTAATATAAGTCATAGTGATTTAAATTACTAGTGATCAGATAAGGTATGACATGTTCTTGCTATTCATTCATTATTTAATACGAAATAGTTTGCGCAGTTCATTTTTGCCCATATACAATACTATTGCAATACTTCTCTGGGCTTAGGATAACCCCACAAGCTACAGTTTCTGTATTATTTGACGCTTACAAACTTGATAGAGTTGAAGGAGCAAAATACTCGTAATTTTGAATCATCGTGAATCGAAGAAATGTTGTATTTGTTGTGGAGGGATTATAGGCCCTCAATTTCCCAAGTCTAAACCAATAAAATCGCCCCAGGCTACCTTGATTATTCGACAGCTATTAGCTGCAGATAATAAAGATTGATGCATCTGTCTATGTTAATCGACTCCTCGCCTGTATTTGACATTAACTCTGATTACAGTTTATTCTAAACACATTTGTCACCTCCTGAGACTGTTTATGAAATTGCGTGTTCAATAGTAGTTAGAATTCTTTACAAAGTAATTTTGATACATTGATATATTTCCCATTTACACCAAGTTCTTGTAAAGCGATTAATCTTGGATCCTTACACATATCATACGTATACAAAAGCCATATGTGGAGTATGAGTAGGGCTGCCATATTTTCATAATTGAAAAACCGGGACGCTTTAAAAAAAGGCATTTTAAGTTTGGTTCATATTTAGAAGTATATAGCTATTAAATAGATGCATTTTGGGTAGTCCAAAACTAATATGCAGAATTAAAATATCACCAAGAATAAACGAAATAAAAATATCGCATTGAATTATAATTTACTCTTCGACATATCATACTTTTCTGTACATAGCATGCGGTCTTAAAAATGGGACAATCCTGGTAAAAATGAGACGTATGGTAGCCCTATGCTTAAGGCATGTGTATGTGAGGGTTGATTTAACGAAATGAAGAACAGTCAAATAATGAACGTAGACTGAAGTTTTATTTGAACCGTGAAATTGAGTTAATACTTTATAGTCAAGCGTACCTTAATAATGGTAACTTGGATATATACGCCTCTCTCTCCTTTTCTCTGAAAAAAGAACTTACTTCTAGATAAGGCGGATAAAATTGCAGTAAATTGCAGCATGTCCGATAAACCAATTGTATATAAACAAAGGCGGTTCCTTTGATATTGCCTAATGCATTCGTCATCGATGCAGAATTAAATCTGCTCCTCCATTATAAAAACACTCCACTTGTCCGAAACCGAAACCAGAAAAAAATTGCCGATAGAAAATCTAGATTATTCGTTCTATATCATAGTTCATTATATCGACATAGCGATATATTTGTATTATGCAGGAAGAATGTTTCGTAATAATCCGCAGACGTTTATCATCAATTGAAGGTTTGTTTTCAAATAGAGAATATTTCTGCATTATCACGTCATTGTATAAGCTTGTTGCTATTGATATTGCATAATATATATATATGTATATAGTTATACCTCGCGTTACGTCGTTTCGACTGATAGCAGATTCGAATTTACGCTACTCTTCTGGAGTAAGCTGGAGCTGGAGTTGCTCTTCGTGATAATCAAGGGCGGCTTATAATCGAGTAAATACGGTATATAATTAAGTATTTTTTGATATATATTCATATACACAGAAAGTCCCTGGATTACGATAACGTTCTTCAATCTGTTCGTAAGTCGGAACACTTCGTACATTCAACTCTAGCTTGAATTATTCAAATGTTTGGTTTAGTTTACAGAAAATATCTCACTTAAAACACCATAAATTTAATGCTGCAGTTAAAATCTTAATTTTGCTACAGTCAACTGTTCATGTCTGAGAGAGAGACTGTGTTTCTGTATACATATAAAAAATACCAGCGAAGCGGCTTAAAATAGCTCCCAGACAGACCCATTAACACTCTTAACTGCCTTTTCCCATGCGTTGATAAAATACCTTGCGTATGTTTATCTAGACATGCTTCATCTATCAGGTATTTTATTCAAAAATTAAAATCTCATGTAATAGAACCAAATAAATTGTACTACGAAATTATTTTGAAATTTTGACTGTTCTGTGGGCACCATATCTATCATCCACATTCGCATTAATTCAATAAAATCAATGTAGAAAGCTTAAACAACAATTTAACTGATAAATCAATAGACAATATCCACGTGTGGTGGCGTCCATACAGTTCAGAGGCGGCTTAGCACTGTACTATTTGGTTACATGATGATATTTAGATTGACCTAACCTATAACCTCTATGAACTTTACGTTACTATCGTTGATATGGGAAATCTATTTCTTGCAGTGATGAATGATGTTAATTGAAAATATAGAACTGTTCCCATGTCGAATCCCAAGTTCATTTGTGTTTGCCGGCGGAGAGAAATCTTTTAAAGCTGTAAGGCTTGCGAAAAAGCACTCTATATTTTTGTAAAGAAATAGCAGGATTCTTTTTAAATTTGCTTATGATGCAACTGCAGTAGTTTCGTAATTCAGGATATCGCACGAATTACAACATTATTTCATCACAGAGTAATAATATTTTAAACAATATAATTATAATATAAACATTCTAATCCAACTCATTAGCTGCATGCTGGTTGAACGGAAGGAATTTAAATTCTTTGAATCTAGATCCTTTGTCGACATAACAATGGAAAATTATTTATATAAGGTTAAAAAAATAAAGTCGAGTCCTTAACGATGAACGTCATCAATCATGCATCTCATAAATAAAGGAGAAATCCTGCAAATCCAACTAAGAATGCCATAAATCAAAATGATAAATCATGTAAACCGATTGTGACGTAATCGGAGGATGTGGTCAGCGTTTCCGACGTACGTTGTGATATAACAATGAGCGAAATTCAAAAATGCAGCGGTAATTAATTATTACAACACTTGACGGATTTGCTTAATTGGGTACTTCCCCCCCAGTACAAAAGTTCACATTGGTCATCAGCCAAAGTATTCACCGAAATCCTACCCGACCCTGGGCGTATATTCGAGTGCGTTTTCCACACCCCATGGGACGTTTATTCAATTAATTTTTTAATCAACAATCATTTGAAAAAAAAATTATTAAATGACCGATTTATTTTTATTAAATCAAATCAGTAAAATGATATTTTTTTCGTATTTTCGTATTTATACTAATTTTTACTCTTTTCTTGAAGGTATCTCTCCGAAAACCAAATTTCTAACATCGAGAAGAATTCGTTCGCTGAGAACACACAGCTCGAGATATTGTGAGTACATTTTCTCCATAAAGTATTTCCATTCTTTACATTAATTTCACCGCGCGACATGTTGCCATTTGAAAGCTGTTATTTGAATTGAATTATCGATACAAATAATATGGAATTCTGTAGTTCCCCTAACATGCAATATGTAGGTATTGAAATGAAGTATCCCAGAAAAGCAGAAATATATTTTCATTATATATATATATATTGTTCGAGGTTAGAATCATATATTCCCTTTAGAAATAATTAAAAGTGAATTAATCCGTTCCCAAACCAACCCTTAATCCGAACCCATTTCAATGAACCTAAACAGTAAATACAAATAATTGAAGGTGAAAATAACACAATGCCTTGAATACAGTCAAAGCTCTGTTACTCCGATGTCAGTTAGTTTGAACTGATTTGATGTACAGGGTAAAATCCCTATCAAAATACATGTATTCAACTTCGTTAGCTTGAAATTTAGTTTACAGTGGTTAGCCTGAGTTCTTCTTTCACTATGCACGTGGAACTTTCGTTGTGATTGTTTTTACTACGCAGTTCAAACGTACAATCATCGCTCGAAATCGGATTTCTAGATTTCTAAATTTAGCATTCATAGTCTTGAACTCATGAAATTAGGATCGTGCGAAGTACGAGGCATCACTGTACATACAATTTCATTCCCTTGCTAAATTCCCGATTCAGAATCAGTTAAGTTAATGTTATCTGTCATCACATCCACTATCACAAACATGTCAAAAGTCGTGATTTTCGATTAGATCTGACATAATAGTAGTTACACCCGTTGTTGCTAGACAGTATAAAACTGTATTGAAACTGTCTACAACAACCACAGACCTTGTTCTGGAATCTTTCACGGATTTCTTGTAGTTCCTTTGATCTTTAACTGTTGACTGTTCCTCTGTATCGCGAGAATTATTTCTGGAAATTGTCCAGCCGTTTTATTGAGAGAAAAATGTAGTCCAGTGTGTTTCTTATACCGGGCGATAGAGGAGTTTAAAAAATTATCATTGCTTCGCATGTAGACAGTAACATCCGTATTTATAGTATCTCGAAAAGCGCTATTTTGAAAAATAATGCTATGGAGCCCAGGCGCACCTCGGGAATGTCGATACACTAATTCTGGTGAAGTCTTACTTGGGATTTTCGATGAGAATGGCTAACACGGGCAACGAAAGGTCGCTTATTCTGAGATAGTCATCCCGGGTAGTTCTGCTAGTATTGTGTATTCTAACTGTAAATACATTTTATGTGCTTGACTCACTTTACTGTACAATCAACAGCAATTCGAAATCTGTAACAATCAAAAAGCAATCACAATTTAACGCAATAAACCAAAGATCGTAAAGTTTACAACGAAATGAAATGGGAGTTCTAAAATGTTACCTTACCGCGCGTTCATTCTAGATTCCGTTAACGATTCGGTTGTATTCGTGGAAATCTATTTTCAACAAGCAGAAACCATAACGGTACATGACTTGTGCCATGCCAGGTGCAAATGGTATTTTTGCCCAATTATCTTGCACCAATGAACGGTTTATTTATTGTTTATATTTTTAAACTGTAAAAATTTCGAATAACATTTTTTCACATCACATCTGTGATAACACCGAACCACAGACGCTGTTGACCTTTGACACCTTATTTCCCGCTTAAACTATTCTGTGTTTTGACAGTATTCCCGCCCTCTGGCAATTATCCCGCCGGGTTCCGATATCAAAGAAATCGACGAATGTTGTCGTTACAATAAATACCGCGCATTGTTACTTAATAATCGATCGCTGTTTTTTTCTTGTTACATCACACGTGTGTTGTTTGCTGATCGCGGAATAGTTCAAGCACTGTTTTTAATTGGAGTTTGGTTGATTACGGGTGTATACGTAAACGGATTAACACGGATTAGTTCTATTTGCTTTTATCGAGAAGCGAGAATCCGGCTGTCAATCATTCCATGTAGCAAAGCAGCAATTAATTACACTATGATCGAGAGAAAAAATGAAATCAAAATAATCGAAAAAATGAATTTGGTGGTGGGAGCTCTCACTGCAATAGAAGCTAGATTTGAAATTCTCCGGCCCCTGGGCCCTTGCGAGACCCCATGAAATATTTTCAACATTCATATTGTAACGTCTGTATGACGTCACACACCGTCATACGTCATAGTATGTCACATATATATTAATTGAATATTTTTTTCAAATAGATTGCTTATAGTATATATACGTTGATTCAGCAATCACAAATGAAATAGCTGATCGCAAATGTATTAAAATAAATAACACCATCAGTTCGTTCTGTGACGTAAAGAAACCCAACTTTCAAGCACATCCAGGTGCATAGTTAGGTCACAATTCGAATCACAGACGTACAAAACAGAAAGGTCAACAAGTGTTGACGCGTTTTGTCGGTTTTAAAACAATCCCGACAGAAGGAGCGACCACTGTTTGGGACACTGTTTTGTTAACGAGACATTAGATATTTTAATTAAATTCGAATTCTTCCAAATCCTGTTGATTTGTGAGTGTGTATGTGTGTGTGGTCACCCTGATAGTGAATTGTGAGACCTAATGCTATGCCATGAATAGTATTTCTAAAAGTATGGTGTGGGGAAGTCTGGAAAATTGTTGTAGAGCCAAGCCAGTACTTGTATATGGAGTAGTTCTGCTGCAATTAGTGTGTATTCTTGATATGAAGTAACGTAGTCGGGTGTGGAGTTATGAAAGATAACGAATGCCACTTTCAGCATAGATCAAATCTACCAATAATTAACCAGAACTATTCAGTAGGTAAAAAAATATGAATTTAGTATTTTGAAATCATTGAACTGAAGTAACCTAACTTGAAGCGGATGTTTTCGTCTGGATGTTCAACAAATCTGTTTAGGAATTTTATTTTGAGAATATTTCTGGCATTTCCTAACTAACACACGAGCGGTGACTTTATATATACAGTCTAAGAGCCATGGATTTCTTTCTGTTTTTTTTTTGACAAAAAAAATGATCTGGTTTTCGTCTGGGAATTGTGTCTTACAATGTCTTTGAAGACATTCGCTACTTTTTTGTGTTGCTATTATTTTTTGTGCTTGTTTTGAAACAATAAGTAATAATTATTAGTGACCATGATAGTGACCACCTCTGAGTTGGTTTCGATCTAGTCTCGGGAACCAAGGTATGACGGAAATCGAGATTCCACTGTTTATATAAGTAAGAGTCTTGACCTCTTATCACTACCATCACTTATCATTCGTTTCACGTCACTACCATCACTATATCGCGTATGGAATAGATAAAGGAAATAAAAACGAAATTTCAATTCCATTCTTTAAGAAATTGTTCGTAAATAATGATGGTAATATTTGTTACGACATAAATCTTTCACTGACGCATATATGATCTCATAAACCGTACAGAGGTGGTATACTTAACTCATGCAGTTGGCGTACGTTAATCGAGTTTATAAAATCCGGTTATTCAGGTTCCGGATTATCCGGTTAATCAAAACTAAAAAAAAACTTTAAAATTCAAACGAATTCAGAATATAATTATAAATATAAATAATCAGTGATATAAATAATAATAAAATAGGTAGAAAAAAATAAGAAAACACCCCAAAAATACTTTTCCATTGAAATAAAAAGTTCACACTATATTTACTACCTGTATTTTTATCCCGGAAGTAATTTGTTTTCGCTGGTTAATTTTAACGAGCAATTATTGCGTAACAATCCGTTTAGGAAAATTCTCTCACCATTGATAAAAATGTTTTTCGCGCGGGAACACGTGTCATTATTAGCCAATAATTGATTAATTGGGATCGCTAACTTGTTTTGATTCAAATACATCAAGTGTTCAGAGATGAAAGTTCGGTATGTCCCTTGTAATTATGAAACTTCAAATAATTCGGGTTCAATCACGGGAAGGTACAAACAATTGGAAAAAATGCATCTGGGAAAAGAATGTGTAAAAGAGCACTTTGCTTTACAAAATTGGCAACTAGTAGAATTATTTTAGAATGCTTTCAACTTGAAGGTGTTTTCTTCACACTTAAACACGCAAGAGTTAATAATATTTGATATAATATATCACAATCAGGAAAATGACCGACCATAGTGACGACATAACATGGATGGGGAACATGTATTTTCATTCTGTGTGTCAGTTGTCTAGGCAACCAATACATGTGAATTACCAAGAATGCTCTCGAAATAACTCTGAGCGTAGTTTTACCATTTAATTCATACCAGGGTTCATCTGGTGTCAATCTATCTCAATATTTTTCCAGTGTTGATTTATCCTGGTTTACGTTTATTCAAACTTCATCAAGTTTTTTTAAAACTTTCTGGTTTTAATTCGTTTGACAATATTGACTTTTCAGATTTGTGACTCAACAAATCTGGTTTGTTTGCTTATAATTCTTTCACAAATCTTCCATATTCAATTGTTTGTTCACTTTGCGCCATTGTTGTTAATTGGATCGTAATGAAAACGAGAACAATGATCGGATTATCCTATCACAATCGAAGGTAAATCGTATTTAATATTATGTGATCACAATCTGATCATTCCTCACATACTTAAGTGACAATTGGACGTTGTTGGTGGTCCGTTCCTACTATTTAGTTATATTGTTCGATTGTGGGTAGTTCTTAGCAGAAGGGAGAATAGATCTACGGGGAAATACGTACATTTGAAATACAGTAGAACCCTGGTTTACGTCCTGTTTTGATGGGAGGGGAATACTCGGATTTTTGCCCGAAATTTAGGTGTTCGTCGGCGCAAAGCGAGGTATTACTGTATTAGGACAGAGGTGTGCAGCATGCGGCCCGCGGGAAGCTGCGGTTTTTGCCTAGAGTACGGCCCGTAACAGGAATTCAGTACCACTGTTTTTGATGTTATATGAATAGCGAAGTGTCCCTAAACTTGATTTATTCGAACTGCAAGAAAACCAAATCGATTTATTTATTCCAGTCACTAGTAGATAGTCGATGTGGAATGCAAGTGCGGCCGGCCGTCTAATCCGGTTAAGTGTATTTAGCCCCGGAGTGCTACTAGGTTGCTATAGCGGAACCACGTGGGGTTTTAGTGTACCTAGATAAGATACATGATCTGTCTGTCATTTACATAATATCAGTGAGCTTTGAACTTTGAACTTCGGTCTTATTTGCTTTTCCTGTCTGTAGCCTTTACTGTCTGTAGCCTGTGTTTGTATTTTAAACTTCAATCACCCGTTCGTGTAATCTCTGTTTGTCGACATGACTACTATTTGTTTCGTCATTGGTCACGTGTTCGTTGAATATTTCCTAATGAAATGCCGTCACTCAATTTGAACGTTTCGTAATCGAGAATACGATTATGATTGAATAATGACATGTGACATGACAATGCAGTGTCGAAATTTGTCCAAATTTGGTGAGGTTTTAGCTGAAAATTTGTTAAAATTATATATTTTATAAGTTTTTAACGATCTAATGGAATTTTCCACTTTTCAGAGCGTGAGAAACTCTTACTTATTGTCCCTCAGTCAATTTTATGAAACGCTCGAAAACCATCCGTCATAGTTCAACGTAATAATCTAATTAAACTTTCAACTCTTGTCAAAGGTCATTTTATTTATTTAATAGCCTGACTCTAAAATACCAACAAAAAGAATTGGATTATTTTTACTACTTTTTCAAGATTTTGTAAGAAAAAAAATTGCTTCATATATATATATATATTTTTCGATACTGCATTTTTGAAAATAGAGAAATTGGACGAATGTGAAAAAGTATTGGATTATTTTTAATACTTTTTTTATAATTTAAATCTCAAACAGCTGTGTTTACAATATCAATACAAACCAGTTTATATATCATTTGTAAAAGATTTGTCCCAATTCTGTCATTCGTTGTTTGTTTGCGCGCGAAAGCTTAACCCTGCTTGTGACGTAGCAATCGGTAAAACACGTGCTTTGGTTCCAAAGGTCGATGCTGGCGTTTGGTTCAGTGTTCAGTGTTAGTATAATGTTTAAAATCTGTAATTATTGTGTAAATATGGTTGAGATTGATTTGCCTTACTATTGCAGGTGTTCGCTCTATCTCAATGACCCTCTTCTCTCAAATCTCTTTATTTCTTCATCAATGTTTGCAAAAAAGTAATTTGCTGTCATTAGCATAGTCATACAGTGTTAGTACGACCTTTCTTATCCTTTCTTAATCCTTCTTTCATTATCCTCAATTTAGCAGAGTCGGATGCAATGCGTCATTTGACGTTTTTGAAGATTTGAACACTAGAACCCCAATTTAGCGCTGCCTCTTTAGCGATGATATTATATTGGACCTTCTCGTTATAGCAAAGTTACGCTGTACTCATAGTTTTCCTTATATACGCAATATATTACGCAACATGTGAACTTTGAACTTTGTTCTTGACTCCCTTCTCGTGACATGAGATTCAGTTACCGACTAATGTAAGCGGTCTCTTTGATGTACTTTGTTGTTACGACGTGTACTTTGTCATTGTTGCGTAACAAAACACGGAACTTAATGCACTGTTGTCGTACCAAGGCATTATTTAAAATAGTTTTTCATTTGCCATAATAGGCGTTGTAAAAGGAAACAAAATACAATTTAATAATATGTACTGCTGCGCAGCGTGCCAGCGTATAACATTGTTTCAAGTGTGGAGGCCGTGATTTGATCATTGCAAAAAATTACAGTAATATATATTTTTTATTATTGAAAATTACAAACATTTCTATAAATTTGGGGGCCCGATGACGAGTTTGACCTGGGGCCCAGAAGTGGTAGATTCTATCTTTTTCCTCACCCTTGTTCCACCCTTGCACTTTCCTAGGAATAAAAACATTAATATCCTCTAAGACTCTGTTCTTCAAAATAAGCACAAATTTTAGAAAGAAACACGATCTAGCGGCCCTGGACATAGCAATTATTCAAACCCTAAACCCCTAAAAAATCGGACTCACAGGTCCACGAACCTTTAACATCGGTAATTTCTTTTTAAGGGGATAACGTCATCAGTAAACATCTCCATTTTCTTAAGATTCGATTTTTTTTAAAGAAAATTATTTTTCCTGTTCAGTATTTTCTAATAATGACAGTAATTGGCGTTTTCAAGTATTTCCCAAATTCAGGTTGTCATGGGAATGAACTCATCATTGTTGTTAAGTGATCCAAAAGCACTCGAAATGAAAGTTTATTTCACGCTGTTTTGAGAATCAATGAGGAAGATATTTTCTGCTGTGAAACAGAGGCTTTGTCTTCTGTCATTGCTATGTAACTATTGACGAATTTTAAACTCAAACAATCAATGTGAAGTATGCGTTGAGTGCTCTGTTTGCATTGGCTGGAAAGGAAAGTCCGGAAAATTCTGGCAATAAACGGGTTCTTATGGAATTGCGAAGCACAAAACTTCGAAATTTTGAAAATGGTTATAAATTTAATTAATTTATAATTCAAATGGTAAATTCTGCTATGAAAAATTTCTGAGATGCCCCTCCTTCCTTTGATACCTTAAGCACGTGCTTATTTTGCTTATAGGGTTAATCCACCACTGTACGTAGTCTATGCAGGGTTATTTGGTCATGGAAAAAACTGTCCCAAAATTACCAGTGCGAACTATGAATTTTTCTATTCACACGCCACAATCGTCTATGGTAAACGTTACAATTGAATCCAGACTTCTCCAAATCAGATCTTATTTCTTAAACAACGTTTGAATTCAAATTTAATTCAGCACAGAGAGAAGTATCTACTGTTGTTCGTTGTTTACGGTTCAAATTCACATCGAGTGTGGTTTTCCAGTATCAGTTGTTGATCGAGTTTGATTCCATGACGCGGATTTAAGGATCAAATTTGATGTAGAAACATCTGATGTAATGCATAGCTGGATTAGCATAGTAGAAAGAGTAACAAATTATTACAGCCCCATTTTCGAGTGTTTTTGTCAGGCAATTTCGTACTTCAGACTATCGTATTTAATTACAGTAGTACCTCAGTGAGAACTTACGATATAACGACTTACCACGATTCTGCAATCCAGTATATTAGGGATTGAATCTCATATAGAGCATTTGATGTATTGTAAAAAAAAATCCGCACTGTTCATACAAATGTTGTTGTACTATATACACATACAAACCGGCTGTTGTTCGGGTTGTTAGCCAGCGAGGAGCACAAGGTGCGGTTGCCCTGGGAGTCGGAAGACAGAGGAATATTAAAATGGTACATTTCATGGAAGTTGTTGAATAAACTGAAATATCCTTGTACGCTTTTTATCAAATACTAAGTACACTAAGATTAAGTAGTTATAGTAAGCAGCAAATAGTATAATTTGACCAACCCCCAAAAAAATCCTGACTAAATTAGCGCCGAAAGGTTGGGAAGCCCTGCTTTACAGCTCATAAAACTTGTTTGTGATATCACACACGGTAGTGAGCCTGATTGAATTTCACATGCTACATTTGAACTCAGCAAATAAACAACAACAATAAAATAGCTTGCTGTATCGCGTTCAATAACATTTTTCCTGGGAATAAAAAATGTTCTCTTAACCTTTGAACTCTTGTCACGTATTTCGAATTTTTGCCATTTCTTCGTCGGTGTTGCAACATATTTCTTTTGTTTCTGTTTTGTTTTGGTTCAAATGAATTAGTTTTTTTTTGTTTTTTTACGTCACAGGCGACTAAACCACAATGAACTCACGATACTTCCCGAACTGCTCTTCAGCAAGCTTAAGAATCTGCAAAGACTGTGAGTTACTATACAAATATTTTATTTTTACCATCAGATGACGTCAGTCAAACAGTAGTTTTGAGCAGTGGTTGAGTTTTTTTTTATGTTCAAGTTTAGATAAATTTACTACTCAGTATGTACTCAGATATGTAGAATTAGTTCAGTAGAAATATGTTACGTATATCGTTTATATTACGTCATCAGTATTGCGTCATCATCAGTAGTATTACTTCAACGGAATTTATCACTTCCGGATACTTCACCTTAGTATAGTCAGTTTCTGGGTTATTTACTTTTGAAGGATTTCCATTATCCTCAGTTTATTATGTCATAAAAGTTGGATTCAAATGAAAAGTAAATATTCCCGCGCAATATAAATTTCATTATAAAAAATAATTGACTTTTTGGCGGGATTCCAACGCTGTTTTCGCGTTGTCCTGTCATGTGAGCCCTGTTTGACCTTGCGTTGTGGAAGTTTGTGTCGTAAAATATCTCGGTAGTTTTTGAAACACTTTTGATGAAACTTGATGGAATTTCTATGTAGTCACGTTTCACCTATATCGTAATACTTGATAGGTATGTTAGGGTATGTGTCGATATTGTATTGTATTACTTGTGGTATTGACTATTCCTGGTAAACCACTTTATGAAGGTGTTATTCAGTTAGGTATTGTATCAGTCTGTCAACTAGATATTTAACTTTGTACCGAAAACTAATGTAATATCGGAAGTCAAAGAGTTAAACAATCTTGATGTTGTGGCTTATACAACAGATCATGTCTCTTTCTATTTGTTTTTTCTATCGGAGTAACTTCACTACAACTTATAAAATAGTATAGAAACATTCCACTATCATAAATTGAAAATAACACCTCAGATTGCTTATTGAAGGTGTAAGAGATTAAATGATACTTTGGCCATAATGAAACTGAACAAGGAGTGATATACTAACTAACTGCAATCAGGAAATATTACCAGTCTTTATTCAATATCAAACCAAAGAGAACCCAATCTGAGAGTTCTAATGACTTATTTGATACATTCAGTTAGTCATCCTCAGTAATTTATGTAGAGTGCTCGCTCCCATATACATTTTTATAGTTCGTTAATCCATCATGTTGGAAAGAAAGTATATGCTTATATCAACAAGAAACCTAGGCTTGATAAACCCTTAAAATGTTATTATAAGCGCGTTCGCGGCTGATTTGCTTGGCGTTTTTTTTTAAAACGCATTAGCGTTAGACGGGGTATTTCTATATCTTTATTTACATCGAGCATAAAATTGTACTCACAATTCCGAGTTATTTTCAAGCATTCTGTGCAAATACCTCGCTTATCCGGTTATACAAAATGGAAACAGTTCGGATTAACGATATTCTGACTTTGCACATGAGCTATATATACCTATTAGATAAAATAACTGAAATTTCATTCGTTTTTGAGAGTTCAATTATCAATATTCTATTACCAAGAAGTGTTTGTTTACAAATGCTGTCATACAAACAACAGTATTGTATGGCTTAAAGGTACTTATGTGTGGTCTTGACTTCGTATCATGTTACTTCATATCTGGTTGAACATCACCAAACCGTCCATCGGTTGTTCAACTATCTCATGTTATCGGATATAGAGCTTAATAGATAGGCAGCTGCTTGCTTTCTCGGCAGCTTGTTGTTTTATGATTCTATCTTGACTGCAATGTTTTTGCAATTCCTTTGGGTTGTGTGTCTTATAATCCCTAATACCGCGTTTGGTTCGATGACAGATTCTTGTATCCTATCAAGTGTCGCGAATTTTCTACAAATTATGGGAAGAACAGAGCAAGTTGCATTCCTGTATAAATGTCACTCCATATATTGACTTGAAACGTTAATACAAAACTTTATTGATTAATATCTTGATGGATGATCAGGGAGCTTTAAGTTTTCCCAGCCCGTGTATATCTTCTTTTAATTTCACTATAATAGAAGATTTGATAGCTATTTATATACAGCTTACCTCTTCCTATTGCTTTGCTCGTATCGTTACAACTAGATACAAAATATGACTTTCAAACTAGTAAATACACTGCAGGCACTCCTCACTTAACGACCACCTCGTCAACTCACACTTACGACTGCATATTCATCACTAAAAATTCCAGCTTATTAAATAATTCCTCTATGGAAAAAGAAATACCATTTCAACAATACATTTAATAGCTATCTCCGGCTACTAATTCAGATTACCAAGTGGGAACAGAATGACAGGTTCGGAGGTTGTATTTATTTACCATTTCAGAGTTCTTAATTCTAATTTAAACGTGCGTCTTCCGTTCCAGCGCTAATTATGTTCGACTTTGATGCGAAATCACTTATTCCCGCGCATTCTAATGAACTTTATCTTATACGTAATAATAGGTCACGTCAATCATTAGCGCGTGTAAACCAAGATATTCTTGTTTCGAATGGTAAGGTAAAAATAACAAGCACAAACTCGATTTAATAAATACAGGTGGTCTTCACTTAACGACCAGGCTCTGTTCCAACGACCTTGTCGTAAAGCGAATTGTTCGGTAAACGAACGCATCACTTAACGACCAGATTTCGTTCCTGGTTGCAAATTATCTCCAGATGTTGTTTTAATGTCATTCGCCCGGTTCGATTACTAATGTTACTAGCAGTTTGAATACCACTCTACTATACCACAATGAAATGGATCAGAACGCACGAAGTCTCAACTGCAAACATTTCAAATATCACCAAATCCCTTAATCTAACAATTATTGTCACGAATTGAACAGATTTACAAACTTAGTGCAGTTAAACAGGAGTATACACGAACAGGAGTCGTTTTATCGTTCTTCCTTAATCTTTTCTTTCAAGTTTTTGGTTTTCATTGTCCGATTCTAAATTTAAACTTTGCTCTACGGGATCGTGTCTTATCTGATCGACGTATCAGCAAACGTAAACGAAATGGTGACGGGACAATGACGGTACGTCATTAGGACATCAGAAATAACATTGTGAAGTCATCAGTCAAATTTCAAAACGAAACAAAGCGGGGTTTGATCAAACGAATGTATTTGTATATTCAACGCCTTGAGAGATCGTGAGGTTGTAGTGGCCGATAGTACACAGGTAGCGCGCATTGCAGCATCCATGCATTCCATGTAAAAATTTTCCATCATATGGAATTCGCCTGCTCCCGATTGCCCTCAACCTGTCATTAGAATGTAAGACATTTTTTTACAATGTCACAATGTGCAATTGTCGACGAACCACGAACGAACATTATAACGTAATAATTACGCACTTGAAACGACAGAAGTTATTTTCGCATCGCATTGTGAATAATTAATGATGTTCAAATACCGTATTATGACAAAATAATACTTTTACATATCAAACGTTTGATCTCTGCGAAATTCCCCCGAGTCGGTGACAGATGGTGCCAAAAATAATCGAAAATCGAAAATTAAATTATGGTCATGGTTCAATTGACATTGACATTGACATTGGAAATGTAAATCTTTGACAATCATATTATTAAAACACTATTAACGTAATGTAATTGAAATTATTTCGGAAGGAGGTGGAACGAACACATGTAGGGCTTGTGAGAGGTGATATGCCAAGTAGGCCATTGCCCTAGTGCCCACAGGAACAAATTCGCCATAAGGATGTGTTACATTGTGTTGGAATTCTTTTTTTTTACATTATAATATTATGTAATATTTGTGATGACATTTATCACTTGAAACGCATTCCAATACTCCGACTTCAAGTCAAGTAAGTTCTAAAAGAAAACACATTTAGAAATACATTGGATATTTGTTTCAAATTTGAACTCGACTCGACTTCAATATCGATATTAATTAGACATGCCCTATCTCAAATCGAGTTGAATTTTACAAATCTGCAAAGTCTCGAGTGTCAAGCTTATCATATGTCATATCTACCCAGCATTCATTATAATTACTTCTATTCTGGAACTAGCAAAAGGTAGTCACGATCACGTACTTATATTTACGCTGTCATTGTGTCGTAATAGTTGCGAGATAAATTTCATTATGCCGTGATTGACCTAGCCCAGCGTATCAGGTAATTAAGATGAATGTGACATATTCTAGATAATTTGAATCTCTATGTCTTTACAATGGACAATAACCAATACAAGATTCCTTATGATTGGTTAGATCAAAGTAGTCAAACAGTAGGCTAGCGTAGAATGGCTTCTGACCTTGAGTAACGATTTTTTTCTTAAAAAAACAGAGAAAAATAAATTAAAATCTAATTGCTTAATTTAGTACACTGTACTTACACAGGCAGACGTCCCTCTAGCGGTAAATAAATAATGTCACACAACCTACTGACAACTGTAGTTATTACTGAAAAATATAGGTGATTGTATGTTCGCTAGTTTTATGCTTTAAAAAACAAACTGTTGAACCGATTTGAACCAAATTTGGCGTCGTGCCTAAAGGGACCCTAGCGCGGGTTGTGAAGGCGGTATTTTTCAACGAGGGTTCCCAGGACTGCCCACCCTAGCGGCCTGGTAAAAATTACTTAACTTTCCTTTTAGGACTGGATGCTTACAAGTGTTTTGAAGGCCTAACCCATTACGCGCCTGCTTTCTCTGCTAGTTAATATAATACAATAGCCTCCATTGCATTCCAAAAAGCATCTACAACCTAATTATAATGACAATTCCATATGTAGTCATAATATTTGAAATATTTTGCAGTTGTTGCAAATTCATTCACATTGTTTGCAGAAATATTGTCCATATTTTGCGCCAGTCAGCCCAATTAGTGTTTAACTTTTTCTCACCCCTCCCAAATCTATCACAGAGACACACTGGAGCTTGGTGGCAATTTATTTTAACATTTACAAACATTTCCATTCATAAACATCAATCATTTGTTTCTTGGAAACCCTTATTTATAAATTCCATTCAATTGTCCACGTCTATGTTTGCCTTGTTACGAAACAATTGTCTTAATCCGTTCCATTTCGTTCTTATCATACAATTGTTGTGTTGTTTTCTTATGAATTATGGGATTATGACGTTATAGTCTGGTCTGGCTCGCTGTCCGACCTTTGTAATGTATGGGTGGTCGCGGGTTCTATTAAAGACTCCCACGTTTGGGGATTAAACACAGCAGACAAGACGGTGTTCACTTTTGGCAATTGCGGATTAAGATTTATGTAACTGAACATTGTCAAAGTGAACACTGAGATTGGTTAATTTGTGTTTCCTGAATTTAATTAATATTTCGTTCGGACTAGTCGCGAAAAAAATTGACCATGATACTTCAGCGTCGGCAGCAGATTCCTGTGCAAATTTTCAGAGCGGCGAGTCAAAAACCCTAGGAGTTATGCCCACACAAACATACACACACACACACACATATATTTTCTTCTTTATTTATGAGATAATATAATAATAAAAATAAATATATTATAAGAGTAATAAATATTTACCGTATATACTTCAGGATTTCGAATATAAGAGACCGAAACCCGAGAATTTTTTTTCTTCTTATTTTGACTGGACTTACCTTACACTTACCTGGACTTACATACCTTTATTACCATTATTCCATGAGCAGAATGAATAATATTCTATTCAGAAGGAATACTCCGCCCTCTTGTACTTAAAAATTACTGAAGTGTTGTCGACATTTCTCGTCAGGAATAAAAGTTATTTAAATTGCACAACTTCAGTTTCGGGTTGCCAAAACACTGCATCAAAATATGAATATGATGTCATATTTAACACTAGTCCTTGAACCATTGTGATACATAATTGAAAGTGTCTTGTTAATTGAAGATCTCGAGTCAAGTACATGAATTAAAGTGTTTATGAGTGTTTCGAGTCGAGTAGAAGAGCTCTTATATGATTGGTGATATTCTGAATATAGGGGTGTTTGAAAATGAACGAATTAAGTCTTGAGTCTTGAGTTGTGTAAGGAATGTCTTGTATGTCACAAAACTCTCAAGAATTATCGTATTACAATGTGTTGACGTAGTGTCATAATTTGGTAATTAGTAAAAGGATATCTAGCTATTCGAAATCCCAGTTTCAAGAATGGCACATGTCAGGGCACCACTTAAATTTCTGTTAAAGTCAGACAAGCTCTCAGATTCTAAAAATTGCATAAATGGAAGTTGCAGTTTTAATTTTAGGTAGTTCCATAATTCGTTAATTGAAAGATGAACCTGCTTGACTTGCATTTTCGAGTTAATATCATGGTTAAGTAATCTTAAAAAAATGGTGTCAGATTTTTGGACTTTGGCGTAATTTCAGTGCTTGCAATAAGCTTTATTTTCGGTAGATACTGAATATGAATCTTTAAAGACCAAGCCCTTTCCTCCACTCGACTTTATTAGTCTGTTCTGTCAGCTCTTGATACGAACTGAAGTAGTTACCGTCGTTCTCCGATAGTTCTTGTCACTCACTTCAAATCAATCAACGACTTTATTTAACTTCAGAACAAATGAACTTCAATGGATTAGGGATCGTACATGTGCAATGACGCAACACATTAACCCTTGACCTTTAAACTTTACCTTCATAAGACTTCTTTCATGAACCGCAATTTCGAATTAATTAATTTTCTGCTTCTTGCTTCTTGTTACTAGGAATTTGTTTAGCTTGAAATCTCTCTGAAAGCTCTGAAAAAATTATCAGTAGTATGAATATCTGCGATTTAAGATTTTTCTACTGTATACTGTCGCTGTGGTTCGTTCCTAATTTTAAATTTTCCGATCTCATTGAAAATTTGAAAAAAAAAAAAATAATAATTAAAAAAAATATATAGGCGTTTTTTCGATAGGGCTTATTTTCGGGAAACTTCGATAGCACTTCTATTCCTTCTTACAAGGAATACGAATTAATTATTCAATATCCATGCATTGTACGTTGGTCATTGGCCAAATCCGACGCTTTTGTCTGAATATTTTCTGTATGACGATAAGCAAGTAGTACTTGTACCTTCTTAACCTTGTAGCCCTCAGGTTCTACTTAAGAAGTCGTCAAAATGTAAGATTACCAGACCTACTAACCTACAGTCATTCGACTTCCTTGTGACCTATGAACCTGTCTGCATTATCGTGAGGTATAATTATCCTTCCGGGTTCACAGTTCAGGCCCAGATGTAAACAAATCATCTAAAATTACGAAAGCGAATACTTACCATAGTGAGATCGTTTGATTCTGTTTTGCCTTTGTTTATATGACAAACAAATCATCACGCTGTAGATTCAGATTCCTGAAGAACTGGAAGTAGCTGAAGTAGCTGAACTACCATGATTCTTGACTCAACGCTCTGAAAATATGCTTGTGGGTCTATTTCCGATCCTGAAGTGTCATGGTCAACCTTTTTCATAAATAATTAATCAAATAAAAGGCAAAATAATAGCAAAAATTCAGAGTTCTGGACTTTCGAAAATATCTCGTTTAAATACTTGTAACCAACTCTGACGTCATTGCCTTAACCGGAAAGTCACCTTATCCTAATGGTCGAACCTTCAATAGTGATTAATGACACCTTCAAATCTCAAGAGCTCCATAACGTCACATAGCGCAGCCTGCACAAGTTGTAGGCGCGGTTTCCGACATGCAAAACTTGACAATATTTTCGTAAGTTTCACAAACAGTAAATGAAACGTTATTATTGCCTCCAGACTGTGGGTTCCCCCCTCCCGTTCTTCCCAATGTGTTCCTAACGATAAGAGGCACTTGTCAGTCACCCTTGGGATATCCTAGAGAACAAAGGGTCCCATGGGTCAATAACCCGTTAATTAAATACGACCCCGGTTAGTATTTCAGATAACAGACCCTCGACCTGTGATGACCGCTTGCTTACACGTTCACCCATGAACACGTTCACCCATGTGGGGTCTCGTTTTTCGTCACGTATTTAAACTGTAGAGATCTTTTGCTATTGAATTACTTTGCCTACATTCGCCCATACATCAGTGTCCACTGAGTGTGACCTACCCCGGGAATGAATTGTAGAGTTTCCCACGTTGAAACGAAGTCTCGCAGGTGGAAATACTTGAGATTCTCTCGGGCTTTGAAGTAAGATTTTTTCTCGGCTTTTTTTGTTATCTTTTATCCTTATCTTATCTCACTGATCGCTTAATCCTTGAGCAAAGATACGATTGCACCTGATGGACGAGATTACGCGAGCTTAAGACAATAGCATACGTTGTCTTTGGACTTAGCAAGGTTTAGTTGTTTAATCGTGCAAGTAAATACTTTAATCCGCTGGCTTTGAAGCTTCATTCATTCAACAGGAAACGACAGGTCGCATCGGTTTTCAGATCGATTTTTCTTTTGAATTAAATACGCGCGGTAGCCTAATCTAGTTACTAATACGGCGAGTTATTACAGATTTTTTTTATCAGAACATTAAAAAATGTGCCTTGAATTCACAAGTTATTTTCCCTGGGTTTACTGTCTTTTTACTATGGTAAAGTTATCTTATAGAGGCGTCGTCATAGCGTCATACTCCCGCTACTCCCCGTACATACACTAACACCGCTTATAACTCCTGTATGAAAATCATTAAATTCTTAATTGAAAGTTTAACAAACCTGACTTGTTTTTTTGAGTTGAAATCACGGTGAAGTTACCTTATAGATAGGTGTCAGTTTTTGGATATGTTTGTAATTTCAGTACTTGCCATTTCAGTACCTGTTCTGTAACCCATAGATGCAGTGTTCCTCCTTGAACAACTGGGTCTACTATCAAGTGTCTATGTCTTGCTCAAGGACACGTAGATAGCTCTTATGAGGTTAGAACCAGTAACCCCTCGATTGTGAAACGCACTTGCTACCGCTGAATTACCCTGTGGGCTAAAAAGGATTAAATGTTCAAGATAACGCCCCTGAGGATCAGGATATACTGAAGCACAATTATGTTTAAAGGTTACCCGTGTCAAGGCTGGTTCGCTCTGCTAGATAAGCAGGAAAACCTACAAATTTTGAATCTACTTTTAACCTTTCCTGCACGAGGTCTATTCCCCCAATCATTTTTCACTCTGCGAGGTCTAGTTCGGATTGATTTATCGATAGTGATGGAAATATTTGTTAAAAAAATACCTTAGGATCTCGTGCTAACCATTCACAAATTCCTTTTAAGGTTTCGTCTTGGTAAACAGTCTTATCTGCTTACACACTCTCCCGTAATTCGATTAAAGCTGAAATTTTTCGCTCTTATTTTCGGTTCATGCATTTGCTACCCTTCTGTTTCTGCGTGTTAACGTCTCGTTAATGGTAAACGAAATCATTACAAGACCTTTGCGCAGTGATGCCACAGCCCGGATTTTTAAAGTTTATGTAGAGATATCGGAAAATAGTCACGGAGAAATCTGAGAGTTGTTTTTAATCACCCCAACTCTGAAAATTCATATTTAGATCACAATGTTTCACCACCCTTATCCCAAGACCCGTATTTCATTAAAAATTCCATTTTTTACGCGGTGTTGCGACATCCACTGTTTTTAGATTCAACGTATAGAGCAATGTTACAGAAAAATCTGAGAAAAAAAACAAATTACATAATTCATTTTTTTTTCATTAATCCAACTTCGAAAATTAGAATTTAGATCACTATATTATCATCCTTACCCCGGAACCTTTCAAACATTTTATTCAAAATTCTATCCCGTTAAATATTTAACATATTATTGATAACAATAACTCATTCTCAGCGGGTCAAATTACAATTCCATTTATGTCCATGTCACCCTCTATTTGTCCTTCACCCTTTCCCCATTACTACACTCCTACCTCTTAGTTTTATGACCTCTACCCAATCCCAACCCCGATACCATCACTCTTAATTTACCCTGATTTTCTTATGATTTTTTCCCCCGAGCTAAACTTGTAAATGCTCTTCTGCGACTCTCTTCCGATTGCCTTGTATTATTTGCGATGTATTTTTCGTGTTTGCATGCGCCTTACTCTCTCCTTACTGCTAACACATTCACCGCAATTAACTGTCAAGTTTTTTAAACTTGGTGATACTGAAGATTGCTGTAATATAATCTCCAAAACTGAACACCAGCGAGAGAGTAACTACTCATCACCACCGTAAATGAGCACGGTGAACTTTTCACCCTGATGATGCGTCAACCTTTATTAGCCGTTCAAAAGTAACGCAAACATTAATCAGAAAAGTGGGGGTTAGATAAGGAGATGGGGTATTTATACATGGGTTTAAAATAGTGTTGATTAACCTGTCACTGAAAGAGGCATTATCATGCTTCATTCCAGGTCAGGCCGTGTCGTGATATTTTCAAATCTCCGTAGATGTATTTGGTAGCTTCGTGTGATGGTATTACTTACAGTCACTGACGGGATGATGGTGAAAGGGGTTACTGTTACATCACTATCATTGGGTCACATTGGGAAATTGAGCGCCCTCGGCTTTCTGCATAGGCAATCAATATGAAGGGGGTAAAATGATGTATTGAGGATAGATTTTTCTTATATTGAAATATTTCTAATATCAAATGATGATTTTGTTTTAAAATTAACTGCTGTATTATTCTATGTTTGTTTACGTCATCAGACATGTGTAATGTGCACGTGCGTCCTTTTATAATTTTTTGGCACTTTTTCGACTTATCCTTAGATTAATCGCATATTATGACATTGTAAGGACATGACCCGTAATACACATGTTATGATTTAAACTGACAGTGGTGGGACATTGTGACGCATAGAACCTATATTTTCATAATAGTAGTAAACTGTAAATAATTGGATAGTAACAATAGGAGGTCTGTACCGTTTTTTAGCACATTTCAATCATGCACTTGTATGTAATTTTGTCCTTGCTGTCTTTGCGTTGTAAAATAGAAATTTTACCATTTAACATGGATAGATTACCTTGTATATGTTTTGCTTAGCACAGGTGTTCTTGAATTGACACCAAGCTAAATATTTGACCTTGAATTTTCCGTGGTTTTTGGTTAATTTTTAGGAATGTAAACGTCGCGTATTTCTGTGTTTTTCTTATAAGATCAACTATAAATAGAGTTGAGTATACAAAAATGCAAGCAGGTGTTCTGCTACCACAACATACCTCCATGCAAGTTAGTACTTGTTTGTTTTTAGTGCAGGTTCATACATACATTGTACACTACTTAGGAATTCATTCTATCCAAAATATAATTGAATAGTTTTCCCCCAAAGACAATGTGTGTCTATATAGTGCAAGTTCCTTATATGGGTTGGGTTCAGGGGTACGAGATGGAATTTTATGGTATGATTTGCGTCCTTGAATAACGAATCATCACTCACTCAGTTACCAGTGTACTTTGAGTACATGTGGTTGTGTTGTATTGATCGTAGTCTCGTTGTTTATCTAATATATAATTGTTCAATATCTAGTTGCATCAGTGCTGAGTTAAAAGCTTTTTATGCTAAATTCGACTTGTTCACCTGCAGTAATAATGTGTGGGGCAAATATTTGCTATAAAAGGCGAAATAGTAAATATTTTAGGCTATGTTGGCAACGAGGCAAAATATTTATGTAGACAGGCATATTTAAATAACAAAAAACTGCTGCTGCACAGATGTAGTTCCATTACACAATAAATACAATACTTTGCCTTCTAATTTGATACCAGAATATTTCACTCTCAACTCTGCCTTAAAAGCAGGATATTCAGTGAGTCCACTTTTCTGGGTTTTGACAATGACATGATGGATATGCACCGATAATAACACTAGAACAAAATGTTGCAGAACTGCGAAACACGTTGAAACTTTGCCGCATTATAACTGCGTGACCGTGTGCTATCAGCTTGCGGAATGACGCCATCTGCGTCCGAGAAATTGTCCCCATTGTCCCGGTCCTTCTTGCATGTTTCGGATGGTTATAGAATAAAAGTAAACGGCAATCTACTAATTGAATCCTGGAAGCTGTTTTCTCACGTTTATTAAGTTAAAGAAAAAGGTCACATATGTCAGTTACCTAAACATTATTTGCTATATTAAGAAACTTCGGAGGGGCCCCGGAGTGGTTTTCCTTATTACGTCATGAATTACTGCAATCGGAAATCAATTTTCCCATTGAGTGCATTGATGATGTCATTGAAAAATGGTTCTTCGATTTTAAAACATAACAACAAATGTTTTATCGGCCTATTCATTGACTTAATGAGCTAATTCAATGACGATAAGCTTATTATTATCGACTACAAACGTAATTTATGACTTGAAACCTTTCTCCTGTTCTGTAGAATGACGCGTTAGTAATTGTTATCCGAATTACAGTCGTCCCTCGCTATATCGCGGTTCACTTATCGCGGATTCGCTACATCGCGGATTTTATATAATATTGTA
>QRAM01000248.1:0-48736 GCA_013436055.1 Halocynthia roretzi | reverse complement strand
ATTTTATTTNATAAGAGTGTGTGAATGATTTACAATGGTTTAAAATATGTTCAAATATATTCAAATCATTAATTAAATATGTGGTTTTTACTTCGCGGATTTTCACCTATCGCGGGAGGCTCTGGAACGTAATCCCCGCGATGGATGATGGATTACTGTATAAATTAAATCAAAATAGTAATGTGTGTTAGTAAGGCATTGTTGGGCTAACCCGTTCAATGTTTTTATCGTTTCCATGGGAACAATTATGTTTCCCCGCCCATATTCAAATCCATATCCATATTTCGTCAACGGTTAACCCTGCTCGACCACGACCCGTACAAACTCACGAGAATATCTCACCGCGGAAAGTACAGGGTTAAGGTTTAAATCTAGACTTCTATATGGCCAACGCGTAGATGGGCATCTCTGATACGTCACAAGTGGATACTCGTCCGGACGAATTGTTATGAAATAATACAATCTCCCGCCTAAATAAACAAGATTATTCGAAAATAAACAAGATCTCGACGGATTTGGAACCAAAAATGTAACGGAATGATGGATTAGATCAAAAATATATTTCATTTGAGTCTGGGAACAGGCAAAGAATTTTTTTGTTTTCTTTCGATCTGGTTCATTATCACGACAGAAACGAATTTGTTGCTTCAGCAAGCAACGTTATCCAGTCTCCTGCTGTGTTAATAAGCTCAACTGAGGTTTAGAAATGTAAAATCCCGGGAGACGTGTTGTGAAATTAACATATTCATCCGCATCCATAAGCATAGAATAATTTAAGTAATTTTTGACATTGTTCCGGTCGACGTATTAATCTCGCCGCTAGGGTGCATTTTTCGCCACCACAACCCGCGAAAGGATCTCCTAACTCACAACACCAAATTTGGTTCAAATCGTTCCAACCGTTCGGCTTTGAATATCATATAACGTACGAACATTCACTTTTATAGATTGAGTCGGCGCCCTTAGTAACGGAACTTACTTGCTGAAAGTATAAGTGACCCACCAGCTGTTGTACAATGAAGTAGATGTTTAGGTTTTGTTCCAGTTTAATTTTAGAAATATCTCGTCCATCAAGCATATGTAATTCCTTGCTGTCCTTGGAATTTCCTTTCCACATAATTCAAATCAAGGCTTCAAAGGTACTGTAGGACTTGTATTAAAACCATGAACTTGACATGTCGGGTGCCACACCTCCCACTTCTCTCTCGCGCGTGTAAAGTAAACAGACAAGCTGAAGGGTAATAATTTGTAATGATAGGAAGTTGCTTTGATCCAATCTTTATTATCGAATATCTTAATTATCGTGTGAAAAAGATTGTTTTTTTAGCGTAAGCAAAACGTATGGCATTTCGTTGACGTCAGTAAAGATACATAAATCCGATTACGAGGGAAATCTTGGCTTCATCCTTGAGGTTTTGGAAAAATAAACCATGAAACCGAAGTGGGCACAATAAAGTGCGCTACTTTGCCTATTGGTAAATCTCGCTTTCAAGGTAATATGAACTTCCAAATAAATTTACTTGCAAACGGCATTTCATATCATAACTCGTTCGTAAGGGAAGCTTCCGTACAGTGTAATTCTTTACCATATTTCCTCTTTCTGTTTTCCCTTTGTTTCAATCCGGTTGACACAGTAGCCAAGGCTGTAGCACGTTTTTTCTGTGAAATTAATCTCGCGACCTGATGTCAGATATTATCAGAGCTTTCAACGGATAAAACTCTTCCTCGATATGTAAACACTGCTGCTGATGTGTTTGTTTATGATTTTTTTCTTGTTTCAACATCAAAGACATTTAATTTGCTCTTTATCTCTTTAATTTCTTGAAAATCTCGGATTTAAACTTTGTGGATATTTTCTCATAACATAGGGAACAATAACGTTGTCTATATTGATAATGAAGTGATTTAGGTTACCTGCTGTATTTTGTAATTGTTTTTTATACAAGTAAACTTCGATTTACAACGTAGTGTAATGTAGATCAGGTCTTGCCAACGGGGTCCAGGTGGATTCCCTGGAGTCCACAGCGCAATTACAGTGGGTCCGAAAAAATGACAAACTGAAATAAACGAAATAGTGATGTGGTACGCTTTTTATCAAATACTGAGTACACTGAGATTAAGTAGTAATACTATGCAGCAAGTAGTATAATTTGGCCATCCCCAAAAAACTGGCTAAATCAGCGCTTGGGGGTCCATGGCGAAAAGAGGTTGGGAAGCCCTGGTATACAGTAACACTTTTCCCAGAATCTAAAGTATCGGATGAGTTGTTGAGTTTATAAAACAAATCAAAGATCGCATTGATCGGAACAGCAAGTAGCGTGTAACTCAGAGGTTGTTGATAGCACTATCAGTATTGTTATCTGTTGAAGATATCATTATAATCTAAACAACATGGTTTTACGTCTTAATGGGAAGTGTCTTCAGTCAAGATAGTATCAGTGAACTTGCTTGAACAAAATATTATTGTAAAACAAGTTGCATTGAAGGCGTTGGCTATGTTTAATATAGAACTTGTAAATATGAATTCACTTTCTTAATGTAAGTTCATTCATAAGCTTCGATAAACATAAGCTTGACAGATAATATGCGATGTTTCCTGGACCTCCTGGCTATGTTGATTAGATAACGATCTAACACTGCATGTGAGACACTTATATTATGAATGCGGGCTATGTCTTATAACATGAATATACTTTCCTAATGTAAGTTCTTTGTTAAGACGGGATAAACCTTAGAAGGTACTGTGTGGTGTCTCTAGGCCCCTGAATAATGTGAAGGGTATGAAACCTTTACACCCAGCATTTAGCCCTGTCTCACCCCTAATTTAACCCACCCACTTGTATTTCTTGTCACATTTCAATTAAGCCACCCCTACATTCTAAATATGTCATACCCGCGTATTATTATTTCGTCATAATCCACGTTGCTCGTTGCGGACAATAGATATTCATCCGCCGTGAAATCTCCGATAACTGAAATTGAGCAAAGAATTTTTGAATTTGATTCATTTCCGTCGTCAGCATGCAATATATCATGCTTAACCTACGATCCCTTTGACCGCGAAACAGATGTTTTGTTGTAATTGTCTGATTTGTCAAGTTTAGTCGGAAATGGGGTCTACTTGAGCCCGCAAAATATTAAAATCAAGCCGGGAAAAAGACTCAGCCAAGCTCGGGGTCGTCTGCGTTTTCTATAATGATATTGAATTACAACACATCTGTCATAGTTGCTTACATAGTCTGTCGTAGTTACGCGTGACGTAGTTACGTGAACACGCTTGCTTCCTCTTACAGTCAAACATTTTTTGGCCACGTCACATTTTGCAAGGCCAGCCTTGTCTTTTCATTTAATGTCAGCTAGGAAAGTTGATACTTTTTAAATCATTCAATGAGTTTAATTCCCATTCAATTGTCACTGTTTGTCAGAGGGTGATTAAAGTATTCAAAGCAAGCTCGGGGAGCTGTACCTAATGCAGTTAATCGTTGCTTGATCTAGCGCCAACCGCCAACAAATATCGTACGCACAAGCATGTTAGTAGTAACTAGGAAAGAAAATTATCTAGTTTCATTGAAAATTCACTTGTAAATGTATTAAAAATAAAATATTAAGACATTTATATTATTTTATTGTGAGGTTGACAGAGTCCTGGCATATACCTGGCAGTGATTGTCAGTGAACTCTGCTGCCCGTATGGACGAGCCGCCACTGTCTCCAACTACCTTTCTTTCATAACATTTAGTAATTATCAATGCCCTGTGGCTCGTTGAGACTTAAAAACCGTAAAGAGCCAAGCATTCGCTTCAACACAATTCGTAAGACACTTGGAAATAGGTTTCATATTACTTCGAGACATCGCTACATATTTTTAAAAGTTAAACTTTACCAAAGACAAAAGAGATCCCGACCAGATAATGTCAAACGGGGTTTTTACAGCGAATTAACGTGACTGTTCTCATGGTATGGCTATCGACAGACCCTTCAAAATCAGGCTTCAAATTACGAATTGTATCGTTTGAGAAAGATTCTCAATGAAGGAGTAGATCTTATTCTGTTAATCGGTGGAAGATATTTCACACAGCTTATACTTAAGCATGAGAAAATCGAACTTTTTTATTTCGGGATTTCCAAGAATTTTGTTGAAACTTACTCATGAAAGTACATCTTGATAATAAAACGGATTCAAATTAGGGAGGAGTAAATAAGTAGAGTACAGAGAGTACAGTACTCAAAAAAATACCAATTTGTTAATCAGCAATATAAAATATGACAAAATAATTTGACTCAGCTCAGCTCATATATGTGAATCTTAACTTCCTTAAATCCGAAAGTTCTCACCCACATAGACATCTGGATAATCTCGCTTATCCCCAGAATTACAAATGATTTCGTAATATTACACAGTTCGGGTACTTGAGGGGCCAATTGAGGGTCAACAGCAAGTCTGACCCTGTTCTATTTGTCTCTGGATTTACAACAATCTAAAGTATTACCGATCGGAAACCAAAACAAAAAGTACAATGGGTGTAATATTGCAAGCATAAAGAATTCCTTAACAGAGATTTTCCCGTCTGGAGTTGAAATTAAGCATGTTAGAGAATAATGAAGGGGAATAGGCTGGTAGGTAGTTAAGGCAGAGTTTGGGTTGCATCAATATAGTAGCAAAAGTAGCCTAATAATCAGAAATTACAGTACTTGTTTTTAATAAATTTGTTACATTTTCTTGATCCAACCCAGTCCATACATTGCGAAACTCACTGGAAACGTGAATTTCATTTAAATATACCTTGGCATTCACAATTATCACAAAATATTCAAAAAACTTTACAGCACTTCACAGATTTTTGATAACTTGATAGATTTTTTTTATATAATTCTCGGTTTAATCACCAGAAATTACTTCACGTGATTTCTATTGGCGGGCCCTCAAATGACCTTCTCTTCGGGCCCGCATCATCTTAATCCGGCCCTGGGCTTTGGGCCAAATTACGAAATATATCTCGTTTAAGTATCAGTATCTTTACCTGTCACAATCTTTCCGTGGTTCAATGATGCATCGAGTAGGTATTGATAAATTCTCACCATTATCTCGTCACAATCTTCCATTTTTAAATAATAACATTTTCCGGACGGCGTCTGCCGACAGGAAATCCCCGTAAATCGATCCCTCCCTCCCTCCCTGATATTCCAAAGACATGCCAAAGATTTGACCTCTCGTGACCTTATTATTACTTCCTGTTTGAGAATCGCCTCAATATGAGGCATTGTTGTTAATAGCAAAGGTTAGTTTATATTCAAAGCTCTCGGCAGTTCAAAGGTTAACTAAACAGCTACGTGACGCGTCTGCAAACTAATATATTCATAACGGAAGTTTCTGCTTGATTTTCTATTGGATTTCAACTTGCGTAGCGAATGTTTTAAAACAACAAATGAGGATTCATGTTCATCTCGTTATTTCAGGCATGGAGTTTCGAGAGATTGTGCAGTGTTTTCATGATAATTTTGCTATGTAATTTCTTGTAGTGTTTATTCCTGCATTTCAATGTTGTACATATAGACAGAACTATATGTGTTGCTAAATCGGGCTGAAAGTAGCAAATCGAGATCGAGTCCAGAGATACTAAAGTTTGAATTGTGCTCCTTTTGATCATACTGTTTAATATTCGCTTGGCCAATTATTGAGAAGTACTGATTCATGCATTCATAGTTCTAAATTTTCACGAAATTGATCAAAAATGAACCCTGGGCCCCTAATAAGTACCCTCATTTGAGAAAAAAGTTGTCTATAATACAACCATGCCTGGAACAGATCCCTGTGCAATTTTTCAGAGCGCTGAATCATGAACACTAGGAGTTGTGGGCACACAAACATACACACATACATACAGTTTTGAGATTGTCTTTTGATGACGCATGAAGATTAGAATTTATCTTGTACTCTCTGTTGGGATTCTTTCATTACAAATTCGCTACGGTGCAATTCAGATCCAGCAATCCTGCACCCATGTACAGAACTGAATAATCAGCAGCCCTAATTGACTTCTATTAACCAAGAAAATTTAAAGATAATTCTCACATGGACCAATTTTCAATGTTCTGTATTTTAGCATTAAATTCTTTGGGCGCGTAAATTAGAATAAGTAATGCTTCGGCAACTCGCTAATTTCAGCAATTCATTCAATTCAGCTACATTCAATTGAGATCTTGCAATGGTGAACACTATTTGCTATCTGTGTTTCGCATTCCAGATCCTCCATAGCTTCTCATTATGATAAGTCTCAATCATCGATGGATAAACAAAGTAAACAAGTGTTTTGGTTGAATAAATAGGAGAGTACGCACTATGAGTGGATAGACCGCGCTGTTTGTCGAGTTTCGACTGTTAGCTTAGAGCTTATGAATGTACAAGACTGCGATAAACTTAATAAGATAGAAGTATTAGTAGCAACTAAGAGAAAGATTGATTTTCAGTTGGTTCCCGTTAGTTAAATTTTCTCAGTGGTGTAACTCTTTCGTATAGTGCAAGGGGTTGGGAACCAGCAGTTCGCAAGCTGCATGCGACTCTTTGAGCTTCCTCATGTGGTTCTTGGATACTTAAATATTTTACTGAAATAGTTTTATTTAAAAATGTGTAAATTATATATTTTAAACTAGATCAAAATTTATTATTTGTCCCTTTTAATGGAAAGGTTCCCGACCCATTTCGTATAGTGTAACCAAGTTTGAATGCATGATTTTATGTAAACCTATCGGTGATCAGGTCTGGGCCTGGGCAAGGAAAATGCTCATTACAATATTACTCATTTCTTATATAAGGTCTCTCTCCTTAAATTGTCTTTTTTTTATAATGCTAGCAGTGACTAGGCCTTGGTCGGGTAAGACTCGGGTTCCCAAGATTTAAGAAATAGTAAAGTTGTTCCCTTCGAAAAACAAACAAACTTTTTCGCGTTTTATATTAAAAGTTCGAACCTCATCTCAAGCTACTGAAAACATCCCATCATGAACAAAATTCATCCTTCAACCCACACCCCAAGATAAGGCGTCGTCCACCCTAAATGCATTATTCAAACCCACCCACCCCACTTAGTCAATAGACGGATGTGGGATTTTGTACTGAGCAACGTGTCTAATCCCATCTCGTGATCGCTGTAAACTCAAATAAATCAGATTTTATTTGACGGGTAGATTACTCCACATTCTTCAACTGACATAATATGTACCTCCATATTTTATGAATGAAAAAGAAAAGTATTATTGTGTAAACAAAGTGTGCATTAAGCGCTATGCTGCCCCACCCCATTATATCTATCCTCCCCCGTGAAAATAGAAATGAATGAAATCTGACAAAGTGTAGAAATATGCGCCGAGTAAACAATAGTTGTACTAATCAAGCAAACTCGTTCTTCTCTTGTTAGCATATTTGCTCGTTATGGGAAAATGAATTCAATCGTGTCTATTGTAAGTCACTTCGAATTAACCGGAGTTTGAGCAATCCGGCTATATCCCCTATTGAATCTGGCTCTGGACATCAGGTATTCTTACAGAAACATTTTCCACAAAAGACATTTTCTTACGTATTACGTTCATGTGGTATTGCAGGACTTGAATCTGGACCTTTGTGCGAAATTTGGTTAAGATCTGTTGAGAAATATATATCGTTTGAGGGAAAACAAATGCTATTTTTCGTAGCAGTGTTGGATTCACCATATAAGCAAAATAAGCACGTACTCAGTGCATCAATGGAAGGAGGGTCACCTCAGAAATTTTTTATAGTCGAATTTACCATTTAAATTAATTAAATTTATATCCATTTTCAAAATTCAATAGAAAATGAATAAGTTCTGTCTGAAATCGTTCTCTCCGATAAATAATTTTTGTATTTTATGGTTTATTATTTATATTTTGAATTTCAAATGTATAGGGCCAATTTTTTTTAGTGCTTAGGTCCTCTTAGGGTCTTTATCCGGCCCTGACTATGTATATCGTCCTTACGCAGTTTGGTGATTGCTGGTGTAAGCGCGTTGTTACCGGATAGGAACGTCATCATTACAAGACTATCGCCACTGTTAGTAACTATCATGTTTGAATGTATCATAAGAATGTTCGATGGTATCTCCTTTGGTAAACTATATCCATATCAGATTCAGAAACGTTCTTGGGTTCATTGAAATAGCTGATAGTGATCCGACTGTCTGTTCCGACCTCGGTCAAATTTGAAACAGAACACTCGCGGAATTCAGCTCTTGATAGTTGATCGAAAAATATTTAAAGCATTTGTCTAAGGCCGTTCGATATCACCAATTCAGTCGTAATTATAATTTTACCATGAACGTGATATATTTAATTGATTTGGAATAGAGTGTGAGTAACTTGTTTTTATAAACTTACTACCCTGGGTAGCAGTTTCATTCATAAAATATAATTCAGTGATAGCTTGTTACTTCGGACTTCGGATAGCTCGAAATATCGGTTAGCTCGATCTGATTTGATTTGCAATATGCAAGAAACATATTGAAATAAATAGCTAGAACTTTGGCTAGCAAGTGTAAGAAACTGTGTCTGTAAGAAATTATCTCAGTAAGAACATTGCACTCGACTGTCGTTTGCTTCGACTTGTCAGGTAATTACTAGATATGATAATGGGTATATTATTCCTTGTTCACGTTGTATCAAGTATTTAGGAACATAATTCACGAGATACATCCGCTATCTGAGTTTGCAATCTCGTGAAGTTATTTATGACTAGCGGATGGAATGTAATAGATTATGACTTGCACGTTAAATATTTACAGTAGATTATTGAAGTTGCCTTTGATGTTGAATCGGTGCAGGACGAAATGTAGCAGGCGACTCAGAGCAACTTAGATTTTATCAGTGATGCAAAGGAACTTTCGAGCATTGAACTGCCGTATTTCTGAATATCTAACTGATGATTCATAGTAATGGGGGCGATTTATGATACCATAATGCCCTCTCATGAGTATCTACTCGAATATTTGAATAATAACATTCGATTGTTCTAAAAGAATGTACCACCGGTGGCCTGGTATAGTGTCATAATACGTAGAATCATAATCCACTTAGTTCACTTTGAAAAGATATCGTTTTTGTTTGCTAGTGCTTCAGTATTTACGTAGTAGTAGTGGCTTCGGCGTATTGATGATTAACAATGACAGTAGGTGTCCTATTATGATGAATAGTTCATACAATTCAGAGAAAACAAAGTCTGAAGAATAAACACAAGTTCATTAGCACTTCCAAAGAATTTTTTAATGAGCTCTTCACTCCCTATGATGCATAACGAATATAATAATATTGGTTTAGCCACAATGATAAATGATGCAACCATTGTTGAGATGAATTTAAAGTTTTCTAGAAAAGTACTTGGTTAAGTTAATTCAAGTTAAAATTCAATCTACAATACAGCGGAACCTCGGTTTTCGTCATGTTTTTGAGGGGAAATGTTTTGGTTTTCGTCAGATTTTTTTGGTTCATTGCTGCTCAGCACGTGTTCCTTATGTGTTGGCCTTGCGCGCAGTGCGGTTGATTTCTTTAATAATATCTTAGATCGCTTCCATGATATTCCGGAACTTTCAAGGCATTCCACTTGAACAAGGGCGAGGTGTGATGTGTCGAGTGGCATGTATAATCTTTTAAAGGTCACATTCATAGACGACTCCCTTATTTATACAGCTGGTGATAGTTAGTTTAAGACTATCCCGATCAAATTTAGCTTGTCTTCTACCGCCTCTAGTGGTACCAATTACGACTTTATGTCGTAACACACCGCACGTCACCTCCTTGTGCGAATTCATAACTTAGATTTACACCTCTCTTGATTACATAATATCATATCACTTCGAAATTCCTCCTTTAAGTAGCTGGTCGAGATGTGTCAACAACGCCCAACTAAATCCACATCATTCCTTCCACTGGTGACTTTTATGGTTTCATTTTGACGTAACTATATATACCTAGAAGTGCATTGTGAATGAATAGTCAAACACGACAGCGAGGCGTGGGTTACGTCGTCATGGTGATTAATTTGAAATTAAACAAATTAGGATACGTTGATACTGAAAATTTCGTGCTTAAATGTGTTCAAATTCACGCTTTATTCCACTAATGTGATTTTCTGACCTATGACCCGCTGGTTATTGACCTTGACAGGCTCCGATTTTCTTTTACTACCCTTGGTAGCCTGAAAATCTAATTTTGATGCTATCTATCAAATTTAGAGCATTCAGCTGGTTAAATTGTTTTTCGTGCATTTGGCGGCAAATTATCTTGCTTGGAGGGTAAAAATTATTCCAATTGTGACGGATCAATAGTTTCAACCAATAATGGCTTAATTTTCCGTGACGTTTCGGAAGATCGCGAACAAATTTAGTCAATTGATATTGTTTTGACTTTTGTTACAATTTGGTCATTTAAAGCAGAATTTTAAGTTCAAAGGGCAAAGTTCGAGTGTTCGCGCCATTCAATTCGCTTTTTTAGGAAGTGACGTTTCGGGCTTGTAAACTTTGGTTAGTTTTTGAATAGAGTACGGCCCGTAACAGGAATTCAGTGCCACTGTTTGGGATGTTATATGAATAGCGAAGCGTCCCTAAAGTTGACTTATTTGATTGGCAAGTACACCAAATCGATTCTTTTGCCAGTCACTAGTAGATAGTCGATGTGAAGTGCAAGTGCTGCCCGCCGACTTACCCGGTTTAGTGTATTTGGCCCGGGTGATAAGTAACCTCTTAGAGAAGCAACGAATCCAATTATACCACATGTCTAATATGGTTAAGATCCAGTGAGAAATGGCTTTGTTTCATGACAAATAAATCATCAGACAAACCCTGAAGACTTAAAATTCCTAAAATAAATCTTCTATTTAACATATATTTATATCTAGGGAAAGTCTGCGAGACCTGTACTTTAGCGAGAACCTGTTAATGACTTGTAAAAAATGTGAACTATGTCTAATAATCCCTAAATCTCGGTACGTAACTCTGAGGTGATGGTCTATTAAGAAATTTATCAACTCGTTTACATGACGTGTGGCTTGGTAGACGCCAGGAAGCCTAAGTCTGTTGTTATCATATAGCGAGACCTAATAATAAAGAAATTGATCTTCATAATATTTCTCCCTTTGCCATAGTGATGATGTCGATATTAAGGAACCTTTCAATTTCTCTGGGATTAAAGAGCTTACGATGTAAGCAAGACAAACTTACATAGTCAATACATACAATAAAACATGTCATGTGAACTAATGTATGTATTGGACCAATAATCCGGGTTCTAGATAACCGGAATATTCCGAAAATCGGCTATTTTAATACCTTTACACTTTCATTGAAGATATTTCAAAGATCATCCAGAAAATTCAGACCTTGTTTTAGAAATGTATTTATTTTTACCTGTTGTATACAGTTTGGCTCTTTTCATTGTTTATTTGATAGCTAAACCACCCACACCCCCCTTACCCAGTTACTCAAGCTGATTCAATGTAATGTAACATAAAAATATGTACAAAATGTCGTCAAGGTGGGGCTCAGAAACGAGTCATAACTCGGGTCTCCCGAATAAAATGGAAATTGTTTCTTCTACAAGTTACATTATTACATTTCATATGAAGTTTGATTGATTCAGTATTCATACATGTGAGGACAAAGTATACTTATATATATATATATAATATATTGTATAAAAAAGTGTATTGTGTTCCAGAGACACTGCATAGTTGGTTCATAATAGTTTGTGCAACAGTTTATGAATTGAATTATTTGTGGTGGTGTCAAAATCAGGTCCTTTTCCATAGCACACGCGAAGCTTGTTGCTATAACACAGTAAATATACAGCATGTCTAAATTACCCCCAGAGCAAAATTTGCGGTATTTCGTTAGATTAGAAGCAAGTCACCACAGTATAAACATATGAGTATTTTCTATAAACACAGTCTTCCTATAAATATATCATTAGAATTAAAACAACAAGAGTGAAGCAACTTTCATTCACAATTTCTCACGTGAAAATATTTTCCTATAGCAACGAATTCCATTCATAAAAATATGTACCCGCGGTTCATCACAGCATTCCTGTGATTCATTTAGCAGAACGAACCCTTTCCTGTTATGAGTATCCGGGGGTTAAGTGGGGTGAGCAATACCCAACAAATACCCAATATCAACTCAATAGTTGTCATCTTCAAAATATTTTTCGGTCATTGGTGACGACTTTTGATTATTTCGTAACATTGAGCTTCATAGTCATTGTCTCTGCATAGTTGGGGACGAGGTATATCCGTATAATAAACGCAAAATGTTGTTTGTTTTGTAACAACGGCGACATTTCTTAACAGGCCTGTACTTAATTTGGGCCATATGTATTCCAGAATAATGCATGATCAAAAAATAAAGCCAGGTCCCTCTAGGCCCGGACGGGATCTAATATTACAGCTTAAAATAAGATTCTGTACCACTAAAAGTCTGAAAAATGCGACAGACTTCCTACTTTCTATATCCAGTACCGAAGTTAGACCTTGAGGACCTTGAGGACCTTGAGGGAACTTCAGTTTCGGGAACCCCTTGCCATAGAAATTTAAAATAAAGGAGAAATAAATAAATAAAATGAACTAAAATGAATGATAAACCGCATTTAACCAAGTTCCGAAGAAAACGTCTGATTTATTTTTCTCCCATTGACTGTAAGAATAACTTTGACTACAATTTTCAGTTTGTAAAACAAGTCATGGTGATATAAATTACTGGTGATTAGATAAAGTATGAAGTGTTGTGGTGCCTTTATATATTTAAATTCATTCTTATAAAGGACTGGGGACCTGGGGCGATTGTCATCTTTGCCCCCCTTATCTCAAAATGCCCCGAATCCAACACTGCTATTCATCAGTAAGTATAGTTTTCTTCCATATAAAATGGCCGCAGTAGAAGTAATTTCTTTCTACTCCTAGTTCCCTCTTAACACGGTCCAAACATTACGCTTATTGACATTTTCTCTGGACTTTTTCTCAAATCGAATTCGTGCAAGTCACCCCTGCATGCCTTCGTCTCTATTTTCGCTGTTAAATTTACAACAAAACAGATAATTCGTGAGAAAACTGGGTCGCACCAACACATAGTGATAGCAGTATTCGGTTCTTCTCGTTTGATGTTGTTGTGTGGGATTAAAAACTGTTTGTTGCAAAAATGTAGTCTTTGGTTTGTTGCCATTCCTCGAAACTTCTCTCAGAACTTTTTGCTAGATTAAAATCGTCGGTGATGCCAGTGCTGGATTTAAAACGAAACTCATTCATAAAATCAAAAAAATATCAACACGAATGAAGGGTCAGGGTCGAGTTCTTTAATATTTTGCGATAAATGTGTATGTGAAGATAGAGTAGAAAATATGAATAAATACTTTATCTTTTCAGCGAGTCTTTGCAGTATTAAACTATCCCTTGAAGGCAGTTTTCAGGACCAGACAGTTTGTCACTCCGATAATTTTTTCATGTCGAATTCCAACAGCGACATTTTCTTGCACGAAATTATCCGAAAAATGCCGAGAGCTCAGAGCATGCGTGTGACTTTGAAATATGACGTAATTCTTTAAAAATGCAAGCATTGTGTCGTAAGACCTCGTTCCCATAGATCTAGTTACTGTATCGAGTCGAATGTGGTAACACTTCCATTGGCGGATTACTGTAGTCGTCTGGCAGCTACGCTTGAATTTGAACAGGTAGCAAAAAAATTCTCAAAATAGATTAACCGTAATTTACAATGTACGGTTATCGCTCACCTCTAGGACCGCCACGTGTTCAAATAATCTTTCTGAATATATTTATCAATAAAGTGAATGCTTACTGACATCGATTTACGTAATACTTCATTACTCAGTGATCAGTGATCCCGATATTACTGTACCCTCGACCTTCGTTGACATCCCCGGTGTAAATGTAATAATAGCAAAGACAATTCATATACTCTTGCATTGTGTCGTAATTATTATCAAATATGATATACGACTTGTAATTCCTTTTCCTTTATGATACAAACAATAATATTCTATATTGCTGTCTGTGCTTGTTACTAGATAACTTCCATTGTCTTCTGATATTCCACAAAAACAGGTTGTTACGTACAATGCTTTATTATCAATGTAATTTTTATACAATTATGTTACAACAATCACAAGTTCATTTGATCTCCAACAAACCGCTCAAACTATTCTTAACCCTCTCGTTTCCATTGAACCCATAGTGTTTGAAACCTTAAGAAATAGAGATTTCGCAAAGCGCTTTGTTACTAATTTCGCAACTACGGTCGAAAAATCCTTCTTTGAATGCTTGACGTATCGCCCCGCAATCTTCTCCTGATCCACCGTTATTTGGTTGTCCACTCTTCCATGCTGTGTTGGAAGATGTAGAATCTACTCCATCAATCCAGACCCAACTCCCTTCAACAGCCAGATCATTCAGCCCAATCCATATGTATCCGTCAGTGGGCGCTAAACCCCACAAAAAGTCGAACATATCGGGGTTACGTGGCCCAACTGTAGCAAGCCTTGCTTCCTTTCCTTCACAGAATGTTTTTGCCTGTTGCCAGTTCATTCCAGCTTCGCTTACGTAATAGTAATGTCCATTGTTTCCTTTTGTCCACTTTGTATAAAAATCCAAAAGAATTTTAACTTTCTTCAGCTCATTTTCAAGATTCTTTATCTTTACATTTTGTGATTCCAAAACGTCAGTTGGTACAGCACCCCTAGTACCAGGCTCCCCTATGTCCCCTTTTGGACCACGGGGTCCCAGAGGCCCTCGTTTACCAGGCCTCCCAGTGGCGGCATTACAAATGCTAGCTGTTTGCAACGAGCCTTGACTTATTGTAAGCGATGCCCCATTTAATGACATCGAACAGATCCCATCACCATTAGTGATTATGACGCAATAAAACAGCAGGAAAGTCGTCAAAAAATATTCGATCTTCATATTGAAATAATGGTCCGGTAGAGGCGAAGCCTTATTATTCATAAACCTGTTGAGTTTATTGCTTAAACAAGGTTGAAATATCCAATAGTGAGATTTAATATATTAAAGTGTTATTTGACATCAGATATTATATCTGCCAGTTTATGAAAAAAATTCTACCTATATATTTAGAGCTGACATCTGAATATTCTGCATAGTAAAAATTACGTACTGTAACTAATTTCTCTTCATCGTAGATTGACAGTATTTTTACCTAATAATCGATATAAGCTGTTCAACAATCTGGCAATCCTAATACTTTCCAAACACGATAATCATTTGAAGACACACAAAGAACTACTATATTTTAAATCGTATCCTAGACCTTCTAGCAGAGGTTGAACCTACTTGTACATACTGTACATCTATTGTATTATAGAATGGTAATAGCTTTTCACCTTTGCAATTATTCTGCGATTGATGTTGTTTTGCGACAAAAAGGCTGTAAAACAAACATGCTATGCTACTCACAAACGCAGCAAATTATGTAAAATTATTTTGTATCGAAATTCTTGACGGTAAAAATATTTCCTGTTGGCGCAAAGAAAAAAAAAGGATTTTCTTAGAAATCGCTAAATCTTCACTTTTTTGATTGAATGTTATTTCCGTTTTCGATTTGCGAGTTGCTGGAGTGTTTTGCGCAATATTGACGTCTCAACTTGTTTATATTGCTTATTCTTTCTGATTAAATATCGAAGTTTTAATCGAACGGATCGTTCCAATTTTTGTGAATTTTTGTTGAAATTCTTCCCCCAAAGTTGTGGGCCCTTTTTACGGCCGTACGGTTTGCACACCACTAAGGGTAAAGGATACAGTTATTCGATTAAACCTGCTCTATAAGCATAACGTCTGAAAGGTACAAGTGTTTCCCTCACAGTTCTTGAACTGCAGATCATATTGCGCTAATTAAAAAGTAATTACGTGCAAATGTAAACAAATGTCGAGCGTTGTAGTACATGCAATCGCGTCTGCACTTGAGACTTGTTGCCTAATCAGAGATAACATCTTGAAGTGAGCAGACTTGATGCAAACTTCCTCTTATTTCAATGCAATTAGTTGTAAACCAATCTACACTCGATATCATGCTTCATAAATCAAATTAGTCTGCTATCGTCTTTTGATGAACCTCATTGATAAAACGCGAATGGGATATCGGGTGGTGAAGGTGTTGACGATTTGAAAATAGTAACATAAGTTGCAAAACCATCGATCTTGTGAAGATTACATCAGTATAGTTATGGATAGAAGTGCTTGCAGAAAGAGGCATAAATAGTTTAATGATAGCCTGACTTGCGTTGAAACGGAATTGGGCCCAAAATAAATGTTAAATTATATTAAAATGATGCATTTCATGAAAGTTGCTGGATAAACTGAAATATCCTTGTATGCTTTTTATCAAATACTAAGTACATTAAGATTAAGTAGTTATAGTAAGCAGCAAGTAGTATAATTTGACCAACCCCCAAAAAAATCCAGGCTAAATAAGCGCTTGGTGGGTCCACAGCGAAAAAGGTTGAGAAGCCCTGTTCTATATGATCAGTAATAAAATATTCAGTTGTCTCATTGTACATAGAAATATGTTATATATTAGTAAGTTAGTCTAATCCAATAATAACCAACTGATAACACAGCTCAAACTTGAAATTTAATACGACTGAATTTAAGCCGTGATTGTGGTTTCTTCATTGTGGAGAAACGAGACACGATACAAGTTTACATTTTGTTGTGAATTTAATCTGTTATGTCGGGTTTTAAGGTTATTTTGACTGTTTGTTTGAATTGTTTTGGCATTTTCCTGAAGTTATATACAAACATACAACAGATTTAATTGCGTGCGTCTTTTGATGGTCGGATGTTGAGAAATGAACGGTATTGTGTAACAGTAAACTGTATGTCTGTGTATAAATCAATCCGAACTATAAGTCGACCCCTAGATTTCCAAGGTGTATTTTAGGTTTAAGCCCATATTAGACGGATAAGTTGACCTCCGAAATAAGGCATCACCGCTTCCATCTAACTGTCAAGAATTTGTCCGTGTTAACTAGCAGCTTAGCATGCGAGTAGTGTATAAACCTGGATCTTTAAAAACCTGGATCTGATAAAACTTGAATCTTCCATACAAGTTCTTGGTTCTTGACTAGGCTCTCTGAAAACTTTTACGAAGATCGGTTTCAGGCAGGAATGTGTTATTGGCCTAGGTAGGCCTATGTTCAATTGCGGTTTACAATCAAGGGCAGCTTACATTTTTTTTTCAATACAATTTCTCCCGGCTTACAATCAGCGGCGGCTTACAATCGAATAAATACGGTATTCAGAAACTTTTTCGAACCTTTCTCCTTTCTACTTTACCACACATGATGACGCGAATTCTTAAAAGCATAGTCGTCCGATTTTAATCCCCATCAATCATTAGACCTTTCGCCAAGTCACGCTTCATTAATATCGTCTGTCACGAAAATTCAATGGAGCGTGAACATTTTCTGTTTCGCGTTTGTACTGTCCGTCGTTAAATCTTTCGAATTTCAAATTTTCCACTTTTTCTCAATTTTTTGCCCATTTTATCAGCCAAAAATCTCTTCCTGTTGGAGACAACACAATCACAAAGGGCCACAGGTATTTGTCGTTTCATCAATTATACCATATAACCTTTGGTCATCCCCATTTCAGCAAATGAATGTCATTCCATACTGTCCAAGATATTGTGACTCAGAAGAACCATACCAAGTAGAATGCTTACCGGTATAATACAACAGGTTGAATCTATCAATCTGTGGTCTCCTTTGAGACCCCCTGCAGTATATTAAGTGCAAAAGTTTGTTTGTTTGTCTGTTCTCTATTTCCTAAGGAATCTTCATCAATTTTGGAATATTTGGAATTCCCCTTTGGCTGAGAATCTCTGCTGTATAATTAGTTGTTTGTTCGTCTGTTTGCTATTCCTTTAGGAATCTTGACCAATTTTGGTCCGAGGCCTATATGTATACAGAAATAACACCTCCCACATGGTCTGCGGAGATGAAATCCTATTTAAGACCTCTATAACACCCCACAGCGGCATGCGAATATGGGTATATACCTAAGCATTGAAGGCTTACATTGTCAAGGCGTTCTTTCAGTACATTTTACGTTGAAATATGTATTATATAGGTGCACCATCGGTTCTTAAGCACCTTTTCTTTATGAACCTTACCAAATTTTCAGATTTGCCGACCAGCCGAGGTAATAACCATTCAACAATATAGTTGTCAGTGGTGAAGCGTGAAGGGGCGCATTGGCAGTTTACCTCGGCGCAAAATATTTATAAGCGCAAATTTTTTATCTAACTATATTTCCTAAATATCCTTCAGGCTTCAGGATAGCATTTTTATCAGATTTAACTTAATTACAAAGACAGTCGTGCAGCCTACAAAATTTTACTTGGATAATTTGCCGTAGCCTAAAAAGTTGACATACATAATTCTTTACGGAAACAGTTAGGAACCTTGTATTCTTTGAGAACTTGGCATCGATGTTAGGCAAGATGTTGTTGTAGGTTTTTGGCAATAAGCTTCCGTTAACATATATTTCTTATGTTATATTGTTGATCTGTGATATTGTGATCATTACTGTCAGAGTAAACACCATTGAACGTGCTCTGAGATCATTTTCTCAGCTCACCATTAATCCCTTTAATCTCCTCGCGTTGATGGATGATAAAAAACAACAGATATCTTAACCCTGGTGTGACCTTCCCAAGTGACGTTTGCGGTCACTCACGTCTTCTGATCTCGCAGCAAATAGAATTTAATTTCTCACTGGGGTCAATGAGGTCAAACGTGAATGGAAAACATGACGAAATAGTTCGTTATCAGTTGGTGTAGATGGCAATGACAGATTCGTGATGGCCATATTGTTCACGATTGAGTATTGAATAGATGACTTTCATTTGAGATTTAATAGTTAAATGACATAGGGAATAAGACGGCTCTATCAAATGCTTTATATTAACGTGCATACCCTGCTTGTTCAGTTCTACATCAAACTTTTTTTTATCATAATAATCTTAATTATCTAATGTAATATCAAGAAACAAAAATCCGATTCAAAAATCTTATCTATCTATCTTATCAGAAACGTCAGACGAAAGATAAAATTTCTAGATCTCGACGCCACGTATCCCACTTTCAATCCGAAGATAAAATTATGAAAAAACGCGCGTTGTCGAATTTATATGTTATTTGTAATCATCATATAATTTATATGTTTCTCTGTCAGTCGTTTATTCTTAGTTTTGTTCCCATCACATATGATTACAGGGTAGAACTCTATTGTAACATTTGAATTTGACCCAGCTTGACCTTCCCGTGATGTAAATTATCATGTATTACATATGGAACCACATCAAAAGTAGCTATTTGTCACTTCACCCATGTATTTGAATGAGATTTCTTGTTGGCTTCACCCCGTCACCATTCATTAAGTGCGTGTTGTATCTTTTGTATCATATCGCTGGATTATAAGAACTTTCCTATTGGTTGTAAGGTATATAAACTTGATTACAAGGTATAGAATCAATAGCTTGCTCGGCTTTCCGCCTTTTTGTTGCAGTTCCCAAGGTAGTTTCAAGGTGAAATATTACGTCATTTGTGAACTTTGATGATTTTAGGCGCGGTTGTTGCTATTTTGATTCTTACGATGTTCCTATGTTATACAATGTTTTATTATCCAAGTTCAGAGGTCTCCGACCATATCGTTAATTTGAAACATTGTCAGAGAAAAAAAAATGAATTGAAAGTTCATCGTTTTCAGTAGGTCGCGATATCGTTAATTTGAAACATTGTCGCGGGTCAGAGGGAAAAAAATGAATTTTTTCAATGAACGAATGAATTGTTAGTTTAATTTTGATATATTTTGGATATTCCGCATGATATTATTAAGAATAAAGGAGAATTACTACGGACATTACAAGTCTTGGACATGTAAACTCTATATCAGTCTAGTTTGTCATTCCGCTATGAACTTCTACAATTCCCTTTATTCAATCAACTTGATATTTTAATACGTTCGCTTCCAAGCTTAGTGTTGGAGGGAAGTCTGCGATTAGCGTGACGTAATTATCTGACAGAATGATGACGTAATAAGCTAACAAAATGATGACGTAATATACTTGATATATATCCTTATGTGTTCATTCACAGTAATGCATCATTGTAATTTCCAATGTAGTTTCGTGCTACTTATGTGATTACAGTGGACTTGAATATTTGGCATTTTTCAAGTCTTTCTTCCGCGGCCTAAGGACTTGTCTTTAGCAATGGCTTCAATTGTTCATGCACTGTATCATTTTCTCGGAATTTGGAGCAAATGTGTAATCTCTAGTTTGAATATTGTACTGTATATAAAGTGCACTTATGTACCAGATGGATTACAGAAAGCTTACTTGTCACTACAAGCCATAACCTGTTATTTGAATTCAAATGGAAAAATTCCAGCAATGCGTTAGTGCTTTTTATAAGTTCAAAACTGTCTTTTCATATTTAAAATTTTGGTAAACCTAAAACATGTTCATCTTCGATTTAGCATTGAATTTTCTTATTTTTTTTGCAGCGATCTGTCGTTCAACAAAATTGCAATCATTCAAAAGAAAACACTTCGTGGTCCGACTGTTCTTCGCACACTGTAAGTAGCTCTCATTGCTTGTTTGAATCTTGTAAAAATGAGCGTCCGAAAAAGTAGCCCCATAGTGACCACGGCACTCCTGGTCATCGCTGTTGTTGTTTTTCAAACTTCGCATTCCATAGTTGTCATTGGAGACGTTGTGACGTCAGATACTACGAAACTTTTGTTGCGTAACAAAGCTTGATCCGGGTAAGATTTCTAGTAGTCGGAAATTAGATATTTGTAGGAAGGCGGTCACTGATGCTAACAACTGGGATTATATTTCCCAAGTGGGGTCGATTTGACGGTCACCCACTCGGAAAAATGCTGTAATTTGATGCTTGTAGAAGAGGTAAATGGTCAGCAAGCTGTAGAGAGCGATTTATAAGCAGATAATGTTCGTGATGCTACCAGGCGCTTGACCGATAAAACTCGGATTTGTAATCTCAGAAAAGTGGTGTTGTAGAACGCTAGATATGGCCAAACCATCGATTGTAATATATTATATAATTGATTTAATTTTTTAAGATTTGACGACATTAAATGGTGTATTTTTATATGTTTTAAATCACATCACAAAACAAGGAAGCTGACAAACATACACGCATATAAGAATATAATTTCCCCTTTTTTCATCAACGTTATTAAGAAACGAACACACAAATTTTCAGAGCGCTCAAAAATCTCGAAGTTGACGAACCTACATGAAAGATGAGAGTTAAATGGGAGTTAAACACAAGCGAAGCACACATACACACAGTTCCTTCTTCATTCATATTTTATAAGAACATAATTTTACATTTTTTCTCATTAACGTGATAACGAAATGCTATTATTCAAAGAACTGATGTATATAAGAGATCGTTGGTTAAAAGCTTACCCGGACAAGGCTGATTTGCTGTGCTAGTCTTATGATAAATCTCGCTTACAGTAATTAGACTCAGTAGTGATGTGGATATTTTCTGCGTCATCAAATCGCTATCCCACCTCCGTAATATCAAACATTCAACGCTCCTTGTTTTAAACGTTTTAGCGCAGGGACTTATCCGTTCAACAAGCTCTGGTACTTAGAAATCGCAAGTTTTTCACCAGATTACCTTTGAACGATTTTCTCATTCTTTTACTGTTTGTTTTGGACATTCCGTCGAGATTATTCAACATTTTAGGTAAAACCCTTAACTGGATTAGGCGGACACGCATATGTAAATGTAAGCTAGAAAGGTTAAAGAATCTATATCACAGTCTATAACGCGCCATACCACACACTGTTGTATTATCATGGACCTATCGGAGATTATTTTTCTGAATTTCTTAATGCAGAAGCCCTTTCTTCCTACTCCGACTTGACCCCCTGTCCTGTGTCCTGTGACCTGCATGTCCTGTGGTATCTATCTTGTCTGTAACGAAAAATACTATGACATTCCGGTTTCCATCAATACTTGGCTCCTGGCAGAAGGTCGCTAGGAGTCACTGATAATGTTACCTGTGCCATTAGCATTTTGGGCAAAACTAATATGCAGAATTAAAATATCACCAAGAATAAGCGAAATAAAAATATCGAATTGTCAATTTCTTTTAAATAGGAAAATTCTCTGTAAACTGCATTTTTTTTTCGGGCATAGTGCTTTGTTTAGATAAATGAGTCTAAGTTTTACTTGTAAATAACTGGAAAGAAAATCAAAATAAATTACGGGGCATTTTGACTGATTAACTGGGACACCGGGACACTCCCGTTGAAAATGGGTCGTATGGTCACAGAGTACTTTATCAGTATCACAAAAAACAGTAAATGTCTTCAAAGACTTGAGAGACACAACCGCACTGTGCGAAAGGCCGACTACGCCCACTGATAGGAACATGTGTTAGACTTGCAATGTGATAGCGCTCACTTCCTCAATGAATGCGTGTAATGTGTCTCCTTGCAATTGGTACAACAAAAACTTCACACTTATTATCGTCGTTAAGTTTAAGCTGCATCACGCCACCCAATACGCATCATGTTCCATGTTTCATCTTGTGTTTCCTAATCAATGGGACACCTGCGAGATCTAGAAACGACCTTTAACCTCCCGTTTCTTAGTTACGTCTCTAACGTCTAGGGTTCCGTGAGAAAACTCTAGGAATTCAGGAATTTTCACACTGCGTGCTGTGGTTCGTGTTTTTGTTCGAATTTAGGAATGGTTTTTTGTTCTGTTCACGTAATAATGAAACTTGGTTATCAGTAGTGTTATATTACATCACAAGGTCACTCACACAAGGTTGCGAAACATTGTGACGCATAAAATAGGTATTCTTCTGTCTTACCACGCCATCTTGGGTCTATTACGATGTCCTATATAAGCTGCCTCGCCCTTTTAGACTGATTTATTCAAAATTACTTGCGAATTGAATACAAGGGATTATATTAGATAAAAAACAAAGCACACTTAATGCCAAATAATATTCAACCCAGCAGAAACTTGATACAAATATGCATGGTTTTATATAATAAGCCCAAAAGCTTTGACCAACTTCCATTGCATATTTTTAGCATCATGTCGACGAATATATGTTTCTGGAAATGGTATGGGGGGGGTCTTGTCACTAGAAATAGGGCAGTCCAATTTTTTGGACCCTCAAATCACTTTGATATCTACCAAATAGCATTTCATTATGTAGGCGGTAAAAACTTGGCATTCAATTTTCTATTTCTTGATCTTTTGCACTGCTCCAGAGGAGAGGAGTAATTTCCTACTCCTCATCATCTATCTATGGACGTGATTATGACATAAAAATATATATTTTGACCTATCGAGTCTCCAGTATATGGAGCTTATGACAACACAGAGAGCAATTTGCCGTGAAATAATTAATACTTTTAAAATAACATTGATGAGGAAGCATTGAATTTCGGAAGTTCACCCTTAAACTTCAGTTTCTACCCCTTATATAACCTCTGAATAAACAAAAGGGTTAGAAGTAGCGACCCACGAGTGCATATAACCCCGCCCAGGTGCATGTTCTGTCGGAGAATGTGATAAGTGGTTTCCTACTGCTATGTCACGTCATAATATGACATGCAATCTTGGCATCGATTTCTTTTGACGTAACAATGTGATATTTGTATCCAGACAACTGAACAACAATGAGATCACGTGTCTTCACGATTCTAGTCTACGACCAGTCAGAACTTTGGAATTTTTGACGTTGGACAACAACAAATTGTCCACATTATCACCCATGAGTTTCCTGCACATGTCAAAACTGAGAACTTTGTAAGTAAAACAGAGAATATACTATATTACAGTGCCTTTTCTTGCCGATATATTTATACTTGGACATTTATGCGACTCACAGCTGTTTAACTGCTTAGACTTCATCTTGAATTTGGAAGTTATTATGAAAGCCAATTTAAGCCCAAATCCCAACTGCAGTTAAATATTTTCTTCTAAGGTAACCGGCGCTTATACGGTGCTATGCGACATATGATATCCGTGGTTACGTGTCTATATTAAATGACATGATATGTACTTTGATCCAGTTGCATGATCTAGAATTGAACGCTACAACTCCACACCGGTATTCTGTTATGATTGAATGATATTAATATCATGAATATTCAGGGCACTAGCAAGCTGATGACCAAGCCTCACCCTCAGTCCATTTCCACTACTGTTTGTAGTTGTACTTACGAACAAGATCTATTTTTTTATATTGCAGTCGTTTCAATGAAAATCCAATTCACTGCGATTGTCACTTAGCATGGATGGCCGAATGGTTACGAGCGAGACCAAGTGCTGGATTATATACACAGTGCGTGGAACCAACTGCATTGAGAGGAATGGAAATAAAACATCTTGAGCGATCGGAATTCGTCTGTAATGGTATGTGAGCATTAAAGCATATCAAGTCGTTTTCATAAACATTGAACCGCGTGTTGGCGATAGAGGACAGTTCTGCATTCCCTTTCTACTTAATAAGCTCTTACATCTAGCTCTTACCCCTATGAGTAAAAGAGTCTTTATTCGGTAACAATGGCTTACCGGTAGCCAAGTCATTCTCATGGACATACTGGCGTCGAATAATTACAGTCACATTATGGCGCAATGATCCTTTCCATTGTGAAGTGACAATCCACGTGGTACAATTGAACCTATAATTGTCTAAACGGAACAACGCGTGTGGGATATTACGTAGTGGGGTTAATAGCTCCTCATAGTGGCGAAAATGTTTCAACTTTTCATAGAGTCTGGAGAGTTATATCTGTCTGATCGATATAATGTTTCAGCTTACGGAAGTAGTTATTATCATGGGCAAGTTGTTCAATCTACCGTATCGTCCTTTTCAAATAATGCCTGCTTATGACGTAACTAATAACATAAACAATTGATCTGAGGCGGCCGACCCTGTTATTGTGTGATTGCTACTTTAATCCTATTTGTTCCGGACACTGCAAATCCTTTAAAGGACACAGTTATGGGATACGGAATTGGGTATCATATTTGGATCCAAACTGGCGTCTGCATGGTAATATTTCTGTACGAACAAGCACCCATGTGAGATAAAAAATTTTACCATGTAGAAATAAGCTTATTACGTTGAATTTTCACCTTTCACCTTTACCCAAACAAATATTGTTACTGTCTCATTTATATTATAAGTGTGCGACAATTTCATTTGCTTAAATCCAATCGAAATGTCGTGAAAGGCTTAGCTGTGCAAGGCGCTCGTCTAATTGTAAATAAAACTGTTTTTTTCCAGTACTGACGTCACGAAGTCGTCCAACATGTGAGCTTGATTCCTACTGCCCTTCTGTTTGTACCTGCGATAATGGAATTGTGGATTGCAGGGATAAAGGGCTGACGTCACTACCGGCTTCCCTTCCGTCCGACGTCACTGAAATGTAAGTCGATATAATTTCGAACGATTACAAATATTACCAGTTATGACGTAATAACTATATCACGAAAGTAATGATGACGTAATAGTTATAATAACTGAATGCTATTTAGACGTTTGGAACGAAACATGATCAAAGTGTTGCCTTCCCGCGCTTTTGCTGATTACAAGAAACTACGAAGAATGTGAGTTGATTTTCAAATTTCTCGATTTCATGACGTCACAATGAAAATGATTATTAATAATTATTAGTAATATTAATAATAATAACAATTATTGATGTAATTATCTATTTTTTTTCAACTTATCGTATTTAATTCTCATTCATAAACACCAAAAATTTAGCCGGGCACTATGACTTGTATTTCCGTTCTCTAGTTGCATGACATTTTAAACCTGGCGATATTTTTGTTACAATTATAAATAGAGTTCAAAGTAGTCGGCCCAGGCTTAATCGCTTTTCAGTAAACAGTAATTATTGGAAACGATGGAATTCATAGTAGTTCTTCTCCCGTAAGCTTTTAAGCATTTTAATGTTCATGATAATGATTTGTATAAACAATCATTTCCCCCGTAAATTACCTTCCAAACTACGTCAGAGACCACACACACACGCTTGCATAATTATTTAATCTATGACTAACATGCGACCGGAGGTAGTTTTTGATCGTATCGGGAACAACTTCGTAATTACGACCTGAAGTATCTTGTTTGAACCTGCCAACGAGAGTTACAGTTTTTCTCCGAAAGAATTTGATGGTCTATTAACCCTAAAACACTAACGTCGGGTGTGACAAATCCCATTGACCCATGAAGCGATAAGCACTCGTTATTTCAGGAGTATATAACTGCAGTTTGGTTTCAGCCATAAATTGGCTTTGCTTCGAGCTTACAGTGAAAATTTTCAATTATTTTAATCAGTAGTTGATTGACATGACATTTTTTTCCAAGCACTGAGGAAAGATCCCTCCTCTGATCCCTGCTTCACTAAAAAAACAATCACTTGACAATTATTTTTTCTTACAGAGACTTAAGCAACAATATGATCACTGATGTTTCAAAAGATGCATTTCAAGGACTCAAACAGTTGAATTCGCTGTAAGATGATTTTCTATGATTTGGTTTTGGTATTTTGCTCATGCTGGATAATTTTTATCATAAAGGATCATGTACGGAAACAAGATATCAGATTTGCATAAGGGAACTTTTGATGGACTTGTCAACCTGCAGTTGCTGTGAGTAGAACTATTTGAAAAGATAGGACTTTCACTCCATTCTATTTTACGTGACACCACAGCACTAACACATTCTATATTATTGACAGTTTGCTGAACGCGAACAAGATTATGTGCCTTCGACATGACAGTTTCGACAGCCTGACATCTCTCAAATTGCTGTAAGTTTATTGCTATTCATTAAAAGAATTTCATTCATAAAACACTTATGATTTGTAAAGTATTTCAATACACTGATCTGTGACAGCATCTTCTAATCAATGTTCTTGTTCTTGTTCTTCAGGTCACTCTACGACAACAAAATTCAGTCAATATCAAAGGGAACATTTAAATCTCTCAAATCAGTTCAAACTCTGTAAGTGATTACATAAAGTAAAGATATTCTACTTTATCTTAGTATACAGTCCCCGCTCATGCATTTTTGAAAACAGCGAGATTCAGTGCTAAGCGACAGGATTCACCAATAAGCCAAGTAGGCCATTGACCTAGTAGTGCCCTGCACTATCTTGGGAATCACTGAAAATAATTTGCCCAAATGGCTTGTGTTCCATCATATTAAAATATTTCTTATTTCTTACATTATATTATCAGTGCTCCTATTTTTCTTATTTTATCATTTCTTCGTCACAGTCATCTTGCACAAAATCCTTTCATTTGTGATTGCAATCTTCGCTGGTTGGCCGACTATCTGCAAGAGAATCCAGTCGAGACGAGCGGTGCCAGGTGCGCTGCACCGAGGAAACTAAGCAACAAGAAAATTGCTCAGATACGAAGCAGAAAATTCAAATGCGATGGTTAGTGTTTCATTATAATATCTTTAGTGATACTATTCTGGTAAATATCATTTCAAAGTGGTATCAAATACACTATTCAGAATGCGACAGAAAATCTGATGCATGATATATGATAGGCAGTTCATATTAGATATAATAGATACCTCCATCAATAAGTAACTCAATATTTATAGAATTTCAAATGCGTCTTATCGTCTATATTTTGTATATTATTTCATCCTCAAGACCATTCATTATGTGAGATGGGAACCAAACAGTTTTCTATGCCAAATTCTTGCAATGACATTTTTTATCCCCCCTCAAATCTCCAGATTAATATTCATCATTTTCTTACTGGTGCGAGATACATACATACTAATGAATTTGAATGAACAGTGAACCGTGTGTGACGTGTCTATGTGCTTTGATCTAACCATGTTGTGATATCATAATCATCATCTCGTTCAGTGACATGGTTACTTTGAGCGCAGGGTCACGTTATGTAATCAGCATACTTCCAATTTAGTCTATGTAAATATATGTAGACGTTCCTACATAAATATATATGTATAATATAGACTTGACTTTACATAAAGATGAAGGTTCAACAATTGCAACCTGTTATCTGATTGGATTTCGGGCATTGCATCGGGTCAGTTACCAGGACCCTTGATGAAACTCTTCGGCCTTCAATTCTCCTATTTTGCAGTCTGGGGCAAATGTTCCAGGGCCCTCTAACTGCTATACGAAATGATAAATGTACCAGGGCTCTGTGGCACTAGTTAGGACTATACGAAATGATAAATGTTATATTCATTATTATTCTTTGAAACACATCTTTGTTTCACAGCAGACAATGGTTTTCCACCACCACTGGCAGGAGAGTGCACACCGGAATCAGAATGCCCTGACAGATGCAAGTGTGATGGAACAATCGTTGATTGCTCCAGTCAAGAACTGACTGGAATTCCTGATAATATTCCTCCATATGTAACAGATCTGTAAGTTCTTTCTGGTTCAGTTTAGGTCAGTCAGTTTGGTCATTTCTTTCCTCCAACCAAATTTCCTAGGATCCGAATACCTTCCATTTGAGAATCACTGGTTCATAAGGAATGATTACCTTTTGCTTCAAATTTAATGTGTGATCTTATGTTTCAGGATTCTTTCCTTCAATAATATTGATACGCTGGTTCGTGTTGACGTCTTCAAGAAAATGACAAATTTGAAAAAAATTGATCTGTCTAATAACAAATTGACGAAGATTGAGAAAGGAGCGTTTAATGGTGCTAGCAGTGTGTTGGAACTGTAAGTGTACCAAAATAGGCTATGATGTTAAATATCTGTCTATGTAAATAGGTTTCCCGCCTCTTTTTGTGCCTGTGAAGTCTGACTCCACATTTGATTGGTCTTCATCTTGAATTTGGTAGTTTAATTATGGAAAGCAAGTTTATTGCCGAAAACGAAATGCAGTTAAACATTTTCAACTACTAAGATAACCGGTGCTCATTGCTGCATAGTCGGTGTAAGAAGGAGTCGAAACAGCGCTATGTGACATATTATATTCGTTGTTACATGTGTATAGGAAATTACATGATATGTACTTTGATTCATTCCCATGATCTAGAATTGAATTGTAAATTGTAAAATCTGACTTGGTGTATAAACATGTGTTGGCCACTCTTGGGAGATAATTCTATCTTCGAATCCCTTGAGTTATTACACCTTAACCACACCCATATTCTATATGTCAACTACCTCCTGAACAATATGTAAATCATTGTCATCCATGACCTTGAGGTCAGCTTGAGGTCGTCCTCTTTGTTTGTTCAGTTCGATTGAAATCAATCAGACAGATAGGGAGACATCATCCACTCCAGCTTGTCAAAACATTCATTCGTCTCTAACGCCATCGGTGGTTAAATTATCTCGACTCCATTGTCAATTTTAGGATTAGGAATTGTCCCTGACTGACACCGTAAAAAATTTGATATAGTATTGTCTGGCATCTGAAGAGAGCTTACTGAGATTTTCATTTGCTTTTCAAGAATAAGGAAGTACAGAGGAGACAAAGCCTCCAAAACTCGTAGGAATTTATACAAAACACTTTTATATATCTATTTAGTAATTTGGTTTTAGCAATGGGTGGTCTTTTGGAATGGGGGTGAAGGTGAAAAACACAGTTGCTGTCAATGGTGAGATTCAAATTTATGGGGGATTCATTCAAATAAATATATATATATAATTCAAAAATTAGAAAACCTAACTCTTACATGCAATGAAACACCCCCAGTAACTACACAGACTACAAAACGGCACAGGTGGATGCAAACCAAATATTCAAATCTCCCTAAGCATGTTCAAAGAAAACATCATTTCCTTGCGGGCCAGATGAAACTGCTAGGCGGGCCGGATCCAGCCTTCGGGCTGTACTTTAGAAAGCCCTACTGTAGATTGACTTCTATTCAAAGTAATACATTTTCTTGAATGCTAAAACAAAATCTTTCAAGCGTTTAGTTATAATCAGGATTTTGTTTGTAGAATCAGCCCCGATCACTAATCTCCCACTTCAGTCACCCATCTATATCCTTTCAACACCCTTAAAAATAGTTTGATTGTAACTGCCCGTGACCCAGGTGAACATAATGACCGATAGAGGCAAGTTGCCATCTGTGTGGTTTTTAAGTAATGACTCGTTCGGCAATTTTGCTGTGATGTCACAAAAAGAAAATGACTTCAATATTTTTTTACCATTTTATTTATCATCTATATAAGACTTTTTTGCGGTCCACTATTGACTGTGAAATTAATTACAATACATCATTTTGCTTTTCTGTAGTAACAATGATGGTTACAAATGGTCCACAAAGCTTCCTAAAAGATTTAAATTTTTTGTTTTGTTTTTCAGATGGATTAATGACAATGAACTGAAAGAATTAAAAGGAGAAATGTTCTCTGGCCTCGACAATCTCAAGACTTTGTAAGTTAATATTAATTCGATAATGTATAGAATATACATTTGCTGTTCCGTTCATGAGCGTCAACTTGTAGAAAAACTTTGCCATATTTTTCAAACAATTGCTTCACAGGAACTTCACTTACTATATTTTAATTCACAAAAGAACAATAATACTTCAAACAAATCTTAAACAATCGTATTATTTCCAGAATGGCACGTAACAACCGACTTAGTTGCATCAACAATGAAACATTTTCCGGATTGTCTTCTCTCTCTCATTTGTCTTTGTACGGAAACAAGATTTCAAGCATCGTGGAAGGAGCGTTCGATTCACTTTCATCACTTGCACTTCTGTAAGTTGAACTTTAACCTATTAAATTATTTACTCCATACTAAATTCTGCATTTCATTTTTGCTATTCCCGCTTACACAAGGAATCTCAAGAGAACACGGTAAGAATTCGCCAAGCTGTGTGCAATCTGATAGTGTTAGTTGTTCTATGTAATCAATTGCTTACCTAAAGTATGACTAACTTTAACTTTTTGTTAATATATAATATATGCACACACACCATTGTATGTGATATTATAAGATAATTTTAGGCTTATCTTCACTAGTGTAGAATATAATATATATGTAAACTTGCTTTGTATGTTCACTTTGTAGCTATTGATAATGTATTGTGCTTTCTAGAAACCCTTTTTCCTCTTTTTCCTATTATAATAATTTCCCGTATTTTAGAAATCTTCTATCCAATCCTCTCAACTGCAATTGTCACATGGCATGGCTCTCTGTCTGGCTTCGTCAGGGGACTTTCTCTTCCGGAAATCCCCGTTGTTCCCAGCCATCTTTCTTGCACGGCTTCCCAGTAGCAGACATCAATCCGCAAGATTTCCGATGCACGTCGCAGGAACGAAGCGATCCACCAACATGTAAACCAGAAGTAAAATGTCCGCAACACTGCAGTTGTGAAGGTATTGGAGATTATTTGTAGTTCAAAATCTTTGTTTGGTGAACATTGAACTTTCTTGCCTCTTTATGAGCCCGAGTTGACCGACTACACATTTGTATAACTGATTAGACTTTATCTTGAATTTAGTAGTTAATTATGGGAAGCCAACTGTAGTTAATATTTCTATTACTAAGATAACCAGTGCCTATCGCTACATAGTCAGTGTGAGAAGGAATCTAAACAGCGCTACGTGACATATTATACCCCCCCCCCCCCCTGTATAGGAAATGACATGATATGTATTTTGATTAATTGCCATGATATAGAACTCATTGCTACAATGTGGGATGGATAAATCAGATGGAATATTTAGATATGAAAATCTTATATTTTAACTTACTAATTGAAATATTTTTTCAAAAATACAAATTCTTAAAAAACAGCAACATATAACCCATAATTATATGAAATACAAATGAAATATTTTGATTACATCACAGGCAACATAGTACGATGCATCAACTCTGGTCTGACATCATTTCCTGTTGATGACATACCTGAAGATGTCACAGAACTTTATCTGAACCTTAACATGATAAGAATGATACCGCCAGAGATCAAGAAATTTACAAAACTTGTAAAACTGTGAGTTTAATAAAGCAATTAAAAAGCTGTGACAACTGACTTTTGATAACCTTTGACCTATGTGCTTTCAGGGATCTCAGCAATAACCAGATCGCAACTCTGCAGGATTATATTTTCTCCAACTTCACTCAACTCTCCACTCTCCTGCTTGCCTATAACAAGTTGCGTTGTATTCCACCCAAGGGATTTGTCGGCCTCCGTAATCTTCGGATATTGTAAGTTAACGAATTTTTAACGACATAACGAGATAAACTGTAATCTGTAATAGTAGACATTGGAAGAGTGTCTCAGTGATTAGCCAGAGCGTCTCGCAACCGAGAGGTTGCAGGTTCAAACCTGATCGGAGTCACTCTCTGAATAGAGAACTGGCAATGCCAGGGTCACTACAGTGAAAACAATGACCTTCAAAGAAATAGCAGTAACATTGTAGATTCATCATCACTCCCTCAGTGACTCAGTGACTTTAAGTATATGTGACTTTACGTATATTACCATCAAATATAAGTTCCTGCAGCACATCTAGGGTGAAAATGTAAATGTAATAATAGACATGTTGAAATTCTTATCTTCATCTTCCTTTGATTTTATCAGGAGTCTTCACAGCAACGAGATATCAACTGTAGCGGATGGAACTTTCGATGACCTTGTCTCTCTATCACATACGTGAGTAAAATATTCATTATAGTTCTTTTTATTTTTAAGAACAATATTTCAATGATCAGTGATATATTGCTAGAAATACAAGCATACATACATTACAGTTTAATAATATTGTTGATGATTTTTATCTCCAGTGGGTTTGGTTCAAATCCTTGGTATTGTGACTGCAACCTTGCTTGGTTCAATGAATGGATCAATGAAGATTACCTGGAACCAGGAATTGCGCAATGTTCTGGTCCTCCACCTGTCGCTGGAATGGTTTTGCTCACAACTCCTATATCCAAGTTCGTCTGTGCTGGTAAATATAATTATTTTCTTGTTTCTCTGCTCGAAGAATTGTCCTAATGGTCTCTTGAGTTTACAGTAAGTGTGTCTAGGTAGTCGGTCGGGAAACCTAGAGAAAGATATATATACAGGATTCTAGCCAAGGGATTTAAACCAGTAGCAGAACTCCAAAATGGGTTCTCTGTAAACTTATAAATATATATAAATATCCCGAAGATGAGGTCCATAATTCTCTAATTTAGAAATTGAAAAATGGGGACTATGCCTAAACAGTTATAAGCGTATCCGCACAGGGAGGAAGTTTTGTTTTAGGCAGGACCGGATTTACCAATAGGCCAAGTATTCCATTCTCCTATGGCCCACTGGAACAAATTTGTAGTAATAATGTGTTACATTGTGTTGAAATTCTTATTTCTTACATTATAATATTTACTTAATTAATCAATTTTGCCAAAATAATTAGCGTAATATATATATATATATATTTATTAATTATCGAAACATGCCAACATTTCTTTAAACTTGGGGTCCCACTGATGAGTTTGGTTTGGGCTCACAAGTAGGTAATCCTGGTCCCGGGGATTTGATAACAATAATTGTAGATCATTTATCTAGTTGGATGTCTGTAGTGTGTCACCCTTAGGCCTGAATTACTTTTAGACCCTTCTCCAGTAAATGTCACAGTGTAGATCAGCTCTTAAAATTATCATTTCATCCCATCAGATTAGATTAGTTCACATATTGCTTTATTCATTATATTCTATTTATCTCTGCATGTTATACAAGGTATTTGTGTTTTGCATGTTCATATATATATATATATATAGCATGTACAGTTCTTTATTCTTCTTACTTAATCAATATATCAAATAATCATGAAAACAACAGATCCCAGGTCATGGTGAATACATCACATATTATACATATTTCATTCACAGTTTTTCAAGGAAAATCATTTTGGTATTTTGGAACAGTTTTAATATATGCTGTATAGGTCAGTAGGTCAGTTGTTAATTTTAATACCTTCTAAGTAAAAAATACCTCACTTTTAATGAAGTATTTACAGTAATTTGAGTTTGGATTCGGAAATTTATTTATTTGATGAATTATATATTGGGGGTAGACTTACTTGTCTTGGAAGTTTTCAAGTTTAATGACATTGAATTCAAGATGACAATGAAATAAGATATTATGATATTAACAATAAAATTTATGTTGCAATATTCACTATGCAATTAATATTCATATAGAAAGTTTATAAATCTGAAATCATATTTTCACATATCATTATTCAATATACATGAACAAGTAATCACCGAAGATTCATATTTGATGCCGATAAGCGCAGGTTAGCTGCCCCTCCCCCCCTTGATATCGAGGATATTATGTGTGATATTAATATGTATCATATTATACATTGCATATTCCACATATATAAATATTAACACCATCACCAAGTCAGACCTTTAAAAAATGCCCATTTTTATGTGATATAAATTATAGAAATGTGTATCACTATATCCCCTACATATTCCACATTTATAAATATTGTCACTATCACCAGGTTATAGGGAGTAGAAAAGTGATGGTAATAATTGTGACCAAATAATAGTGGAGAATACAATGATAACGAGTGATATAATGACGTAAAATGCTTGAAAAATGTGGAGCCCTAGTTTGTACAGACAACTAGTGATGGTAATAATTGTGACCAAATAGTAGTGGAGAATACAATTCTACTCCCTATAAGATCTCCTGCCCATCAGTCAGAGCATCGAGTTAATAACTGTATCTGTAAGTCTTGTTTGCGTGTGGTGTTCAATGTAAAAATGTGGGTTTTTCCGTTATTTCATTATTTTCAGACACTCAAAGCAAGTGTAAACGTCGGTCCACTCGGCGACGAGGTAAATACAAAGTTTGAGCTGAGATTCCTCAATTAACAGAAAATAATACACTCCGCTGTTTTTCAATCCATTTTAAAAACAAATTAATATCTCGTTGATAGCTTGATACGATCATCGCGTGGTTTGTTCCATATCAGTAAATCAGTTTACGATAGAATCAGGGGATGGATGAAAAGGACGCAGTGGTTTCAAACTGATGAATTTTTGGTAATGGGAAAATATTTTCGAGTCAGATTGTGAATGATCAGGGCTGGATTCATATGGGAGGGAGGGAATTGCCCCAGGCCCCCAGACTAAGGACTTCCTTCATAAAAAATGTAATTTAAAGAAATAAAACCACACACTCCATACCTTATCTGATCAGTTGTAATTTATATCACTATGACCTATATTACAAACTGAAAATTGTAGTCAAAGATATTCTTACGGTCAATAAAATTTAGAGAAATAAAATCAGACATCTTCTTCGGAACCTAACTGTGCTGAAAAGCCCTCGAAAATGTAGTGCCCCGGGCCCTAAAGTCTAAATCCGGCCCTGTCTGTAATTATCCATGTGTATACTTTATTTTTGTAGTATTTGCAGCAGGATTGTAGGTGATAATAATTCCATATGACATTTGTAGTCTGATCTATTGCGATTTAGCAAACGTAAAGATTATAGATCAATAGATTAGATTAGATAAAATATTAAATCTGATTCTGCTATCGATTGTAAATGTAGATCCGTAGAGTTATTGACTTTATTTAATGAATCAGAATTATTATTCTACCTTTTCTGTTGGTGCATGTTTGTAAATGTTCGCATGTACGCTGCTTCGTTTATCCTGCATGCTGAGTTGATTCTAATCTATTGAATTACCAACATTGCTTATGCTTGGTTTTTATAGGTGTTGTCTATGACTTCATTCGTAATTTAATCTTTGGTCTTTGGTGACCTTTCCACGTAAGAATTTACTAGCGAGTAGGGTGGCTATAACTTCAGCTGCATTGGGATCGAAGTTGGTAGTCCACAGGGCCGGATTTATAAGGGGGGAAACGAGGCAATCACCCTGAGCCCTCCTGCCAGAGCGATAAAATGCCATAGAAAAAAAATGTCATAATTCTAAAATTAGTAATATTAATAGAAAGAACAATCCATACCATATCTGATCACCAGTAATTTATATATCTTTAGCACACAGATTACAAACCATCATAATTAAAAGAAAATCGTTAAATTGAAATTTAGACTGCTAGTTCCTGTGACTTCTTTAGTCTATGGGCGGCAAAAACATCATGCCTGCAGTTGAATGCCGCTTGTTGGTGACTTGATTGCAGATATTTTGTTTGTTATTCCAACATCAATGATTGAAGTTTCTTTGAATGTGTTCAAACTTAATGATTATGTCCTTATGCAACTCCTGCTTAGCTTTGACTGCATCAGCTTTTCTTGTTTTGCTTGATCATATTTAGGAACTTCTCATTAACTTGATTCACACCTGAGATTTTTTTACAGGTCCGCTGAGTTTGCCGATTGCTTCAAAGTGCGATCCATGTTTGTCAACTCCTTGTCTTCATAATGGAACTTGCAGATTTCATCCGATGGAGTATTATCAGTGCATATGTCCACCAGGTAAGGGGAACTTCTTCTTCAATCTTCTTCTAGGGTCCAAGTTATGTATTACAAGAAATAACGTCGGTAGAAATAATCTATAAAGCGCTTGTTGGCAACTCGAGTCCTGAAGCAGTGAATAATACCAGTATCGAGTCGATATCAAACGAGAGAACCAATCCGAGAGTTCGAATAACTCTTTTGATATGTTCAGTTAATCATCTTCAGTAATGCATGTGCCTGTGCTCGGTTAGCTTTCCATATACATTTTCGAATTTCATTAATTCATAAATGCTTAAACAATATTAATCAACTCATTCCAGGATTCAAAGGAAAACATTGCGAAATGCCAGTTAATGCATGTAACCTTAAACCTTGTTTGAATGGAGCATCATGCAGAGGAAGAGATGAGATATCATACACGTGAGTATTAATTGAGAGTAAAATTAACCTTGTCTGCAAACTACTGCCCCCGGTCAGCACAAACTCTATATATGCTACAGGGAATATTTCATAGGAATAATTCTTGTTTAATGACTCTATCTTATCTAATCTAATCTAATCTATCTTAGATGCACTTGCCCAGCAGGATTTAGTGGAATGAATTGTGAACAAAACATCAACGATTGCTTGCCAAGCCCATGCAGAGCTGAGAATGCAACTTGTATTGATGGTGTCAACTCGTATAAATGCAGATGTCCCCCTGGATGGTAAGCTTTATTATTGATATTGTTCTTATAGCCCCACATGCCTTCTTTATTTGCTACATAGTCGTTAATATTAAAAGTAATATATGCAGGTTGCATGTTGCATGTTGCGGAGTTACTTTTTTTAATAATATTTTTAATAATATTTATAATATTTTAATTTTTAATTTACAATTTTAATTGAAACTATAATTCACAAAAAATTTGATAATATGAGTTTGATATAATGTGAAAATGAGATCTGGGAAGAGCAAAAAATCAGACCATTGTCCCATCATGTCAACACCGAATAGATGTTAAAATGATTCTTCTGCTGTATCTCTCATATATTTACGCACAATATTTCTCTCCCAGGTCTGGTGAATATTGCGACATTGAAGTTGAGGATCCTTGCATTTCTAAAACTTGTTTAAACGGTGGAGAATGTGTGACTGTATTTGGGAGCGAAAGCAAGATTTCTTACAGGTAAAAATCCCTTATAAGCATAATTTGCTATTGCTAGTGCTTAGATAAACCAGTGCAGTCTGACTCCACATATGTATACCTGATTAGATTTCATTTCGAATTTAGTAGTTAATTATGGAAAACCAATTTATTGTCGAAATCCAACTGCGGTAAAACATTTTATACTACTAAGATAACCAGTGCTTGTTGCTCCATGGTCAGTGTGAGAAGGGATCTAAACAGCACTGTTATTACATGTGTATAGGAAAGAAAATGTTATGTACTTTGATCCATTCCTATTATCTAGTACTCAGATTTATTAGAACTACGGTAAATTAATATAAGAAAGGATTCAGTGGGGATTCATCGAATGGGATGAACAGCATAGTGCAGGATGGATCTCTAAGCAAAATCACTAGTTGGATCTTGTGCAGTATATTATGTATAAATTTAATAGATTAGATAAACCTTACTTCATGCAAGTATTCATTTTTAGATGTGATTGCAAACCTGGTTTCCGTGGACAAAACTGTTCAGAAGAATTTGATCCGTGCTTGAATCACAAATGTGAAAATGCCGGACGCTGTGTTTGGGATGAGACAAGTTTGTCTGGATACAGATGTGAATGCCCAACCAGAACACGGTAAGACATGTGATAATCTATAGATCTCCATAGGTTACCGAGTGGAATCACGGGGTTAACATTTTTAAGGTTTGCTAATAAAACGTAGCTATGTAGTTTGATCCATTCGCATGATTTGAAGTTTTCCATTTTTTTGCTTGTCATTTCTGCTTTTACAAAAATGACCAAACTATGGTGAAAGTGACCCAATATTGCGCAAAAAGCAGGAGCACTGCTGTTTACTGATGAATATCTAATAACTTTCTAGTGGTCAATATTGTGAATTCCGGCATGGAGAAACAACACTCATACAACAGGACGATCCGTGTCACAATCACGATTGTAAGAATGGAGCGCAGTGCTTCGTTGAAGCTGGTGGATCATCGGATTTCACTTGCAAATGTCTGCCTGGATATTCAGGGGTCAAGTGTGAAATTGTGAGTTGATTTCTACCTCTGCTATTATGGATCTGTATTTCATCTAGATGTAGGGACTGGCCATTCGGGCATTTAGGTTGGTCTGGATACCAAAATGTTGAAACAAAAACTCCTGCCTTTATTTCAGGGTATTCCTTCCTAGTTACTAAATGGTTGCCCTCATTATATTTATTAAACGGAGGAAACTTTAGTTATACAATTATTGCATGTTGTGGACTAGAAGGTGAAGGTTGCCCAGGATTGTATCTCTTAAGATCACAGGAGAAAAGTTTTATATTGTAGCAAATGCAGCCAGATTTCACCAATTAAAAAAAAACTATGCAATATCGGTCAATTGTAAAACGCTTCATTCTTTAGGGTTTTTAAGAAATTTCTATTTCTTTTATCAGTTATCTGGTGTCAGTATAAGAAGAAATGGAAGTTTTATTCAACTGCCAACAACATTAGATGGAATGGAAGAAATTCATATTAATCTTGAAATATCAACAAAAGAGGTACAATAGATATTTTCAATTACTATATATATATCTTGGCAGTACCAAGGTGCGCCCCATATCGATACATTGGCAAGCATACATTCATGGCAAGAGCATCATGTATTGACTCTGTGTTGTATCACTTAATTGACGGTATCTTCAAATGGGAAACCACACCATTAATGGACATTATGTAATTCACAGAAAAGGATTGCACGAGAACAGTATAGCTGTAACTAGCGAGAAAATTACTGTCAAATGTTATTTGACAACGTTTATTTGCTTTGTTATGTTGAAAACCTGCATAGAATATTCAAACATTGGAATATTTTCTGTGTGTTGGGGAATGGCACGCATTATTTTATCTATATTATCTACTTTTTCTATTGAACTTTTGCGACTCGAAGAGTTTTGCGCTCACGACGAAAGGATATAACTTTATTATTTTTCAGATGAATGGAGTGATCATGTACGCTAGCAAATCAGCTCAACATTTAGCACTGGAACTTTTTACGGGATATGTCAGATTGAGCTGCAATGGAATAAACTCTTACAGTAGTGCAGTCATCAATGATGAAGAATTCCATGAGGTAAATTTATCAGCTGGAAACTGAACTGCTAAAAACTAGAACTGCTTAGCAAGTTACGAATAGACATGTATATAGAATTGCAGTGGAACTTTGATTTCATCATTAATTGGTTCCTGACAGTTGGTCGTGAACCAAATAAAAAAAAAACGGTATTTCTTAAGAGTCACTAATAATCCACACTTATCAACCCAAAAGTAGAACAAAAAAACTTGAATAGTGTCATAAAAAACAGTAAATGTCTTCAGAAACACAACCACAATGCGGCATGAGCCGAGTCTAAGTGATAGGAACATGTATTGAGTAACCAAGAACACTGAAAATCCAGGCGAAAATCAGAGCAATTTATTGGGATAAATGGGATGAAATCCAGGGATCCTGTGTACTTGGAATTATTTAGACTTTCTTTCCTAATATACTGTACACTGAAAGCTAAATCAACCTTCGTGAATCATGGAGGATCGTAAAGTAGTTGAAGGTAAAATTGAAACTGGTTAATATATCAAATATTTTTTTCTCTTCCTAGATCGAAGTCGATATAACGGCAAGTGACATCACGTTGACTGTGGATGGTGTTCAGACACATGGAGCACCATCAACGAGACTTATCAGCGTCACATCATACTTGTTTCTTGGAGGAATGCCAGCAGATGTATTGATTGGTGCCAGACAGAGTTGGCATATTCGTAATACAACCAGTTTCATTGGTAAGAAGAAATATCTTGTAATCAACAGTCTTTCTATATCAACCACTAAGCAGAACATTTCATGCTTTGAGCAAAAATATTTCAACATACTTTAAACATACTGTGTGGCATTCAAATTTGAACGAAGTGAAGCGGGAATGCATATGACTTAATTATTTTCGGTGGAGCCTGTTCACTGTTTTGGGAAGTAACAAGTTTAGTGAGATAAACAATGGCATTGTCTTAATTCAAACGAGCATAAGTTCTTCAAGGCAGCACTGGGTAGCTCTGTTTGAATATTAATAATCTCAACCATTCAAGCAATTTATTAAATACACTAATTGAAAATCTAATTTGAATTCCAGGTTGCATTCGGAATGTGATTGTTGGTGGGAAATCTGTTAATTTCTTCACTGCGAGACAAGGAGAACACGAGGATCTGTTCAGTCAAGATGTCGGGATCAAACCAGGATGTTCGGCAGATGGAGAAGCTTCATCATGCTATAAATGTCTTCATGGAGATTGCACATATTCTGAAGAATCTGGATTCACTTGCAGTTGTTTCAAAGGTTACACAGGTGAGTGTTTATTTGGATGATGGGGGATATTTTACTTTTTGTTTTTTCCTCTCAACTACTAACTGCTATTTTCTTTCAGGACCAGCCTGTGATATTACCGATGAACCTCAGACAACACCATGTTCTAACAATCAATGTCACCATGGATCGTGCAGAGTTGATTCCTCTTCATCAAATTCATATATCTGTGATTGTGATGCAGGTTATAGTGGGTCAATATGTGATATCAGAGATTACTGTGCCGGTGTTGATTGTGGGCAACATGGCACTTGTGTCACTGCTGCATCTGGATACATCTGTAAATGCAAGAGAGGATACACTGGAAGACATTGCGAAAGAAGTATGTAAAATTATTGACCCATCACATTTGACCTGTGCCCATGAAATCAAACAAATATACTTTCACTATTATATATAAAAAAATACACCTTACTAAAGGTGTGAGGGATTAAATGACAATCTATCCTTAATAAAACTGAACAAGGAGCAGTCCAACTTTTTAGTAATGAACTTATGTAGTGGTTACCGTCATGGAAGAGTCTATTGTTACTTTACCATACTCCGCCTATAAACCACTACAACTACATTCCCGCTAACAAGGGAGGAACTCCGCTATTCTTTTCCAAATATCAATAGGTCATGTAAATTATTACCATCACTAGTTCTCTGTACAATTCTACTCCCTATACTTATTCCCTGCAGGTATGAATGAATTATTAGCAGTTGTACAATGAAGTGCATGCATGTGCCCCTCTTAAGACACTCATAGATTACAAAATAGAACTAACAATTAAATATATTTTCATTTAGGAATACGACGTTGCAAAGGCACCAAAACAAGACAATTCGTCCAAATAACAATTCCTCGTCCCTCCGCATCTGGAATTTCATCATCAAGCTCCTCCATGATGTGCAAGAGCTCAAGAAAAATGTCAAATCTTGTGTGTGATGGTTCGAACTGTTCACGACGAAGAAAATCAGCCGCTAGGAGGCGCTCCAAAAGCTCGCAGGCAACGATGACCAGTCCTTTCAGTTTCTCGGATCAGGAAGAGCCGGTCGCCACATGCTGTGTTCCTCTTCGACAGAAAACGAAAAGTGTTGAACTTGTCTGTGACGACGGGTCAAGGATAATGCAAGAGGTCACTAAAGTTCAAAGTTGCGGTTGTCAGACGTGTTTGTGAGGTAACAGACGAGAATGGGAACAAACTGGTTTTGTTCCTGCAAAAAAAAAGACTCAGTAAACGCCTCACCGCTCGAACGAATGTATTTGAAGAATGTTTTGCCTAGAGTATCAATAGTTTATCAATAAGTGGATTAAAGTATTTTAGTTTCTATGTGTCAGCTGATAAGAATCCAGTTCTGGTAGTAGATCAACTTTAAAAAAAGTAGACTCACATCCTGCACATTGGCTAAGTTCTGGAAACAGCATCTGGTTTCTATACACTGCAATAAAGCATATAGGAGCAGTGTTGTATAGTAGTTTTTATTTAAATTTGGAAGAAAGGATGAGGCACTGGTGGGATTCATCCGATTACTAAAAATAGAAGAGTTTGAATGAACCATTTCCCGAATTGTTTTAAAATCAAACTTTTCCTTCATTCCTGATGGAGTAGAGATTTGTAATTCTCCTTATCAATTTCAAATCAAAAGAACCCGCACCTCCCTTTAGATTCAGAAAGTTACTTTTTGGATTGGATTGAATTGTTTTTTTCGTGCCTAAACCCTCTGACTTCTGTTTATATTTCAGCACACATAACTTAGCGAGACTTGTGAGTCCACTGTTGTCCCTTAGTGTTAATCGTTCAGTCCGATAAACCATTTTTTATGACGAGTGATTTCCCACAAATATAGATTTTACAAATGTAGCTGAGAAAGAGTTTTGTGTGAATGAAAACCAGACAGTTTCCGTAAATCTTACGGTTAGTATCCTTACAGCGACATTTTCTTGCTGGTGCTCATAATCTTACAAATGGTATGTGTAAGAAATTATGTTATAACAAATCCGTAAGAATTCGTATTCTGTGAGAAATTGTTGCATACCCATGCAGATAGATTAACACTCTACAAGCGGATAACATTTCGAGAACTTGTTTGATACTGGTTAATTTCAATGTTTAATTCGTTATTTGACTTGCGAACTACTTTGAATGTTTTGCATTGTAGATAAAAGACAGCAGGTTTTGTCTTAAATCATCTTTCTGTGTTTTCGCTCTCGACGTTTTTATTAACCTTTGAAGTATTATTCGTTCTTTATTTTATCATACGCAATATGGTAATCGTAAGATATAATCGAGTGTATTGTAGAGGTTAATTTTTCAATATCGTCATAGTAGTCATGACTGACATATGAATTTTACTTTTCATATTATTGGCACATAATAGATCTATAGCTGTATACGTCTTTCTTAAAAAATAATATGATGCAGAATGGAAGAACTGCATAATGTTTATTGTCGAACCTGTGTGATGACTTAACTCAGAACCTCCCAAACTTTTCCAGTTGGTGACACACTTTTTAAACATACATAATTTCGCGACAGGGGGGGGGGGGGGGGATAGCAAACCAGAGGTTAATTCAATCTCTTATGAGAGATACTGATACATAAATACATTTTAATGTCCGTGTCCACCTACACACAGTTTGGAAAGCACCGACTTAACTCATTCATAATTCAACCTGAAATCTATTATATGAGACAACAGGATAAACTACTAAATATTTTGGCCTGTGTTGTTGAATAAGCTGAACCCCATTGACTTAATTTTCAAGTAGATTAGTTTATTGCATGTAGAGATCATTACTCTGTAGAAAGGGAATAGTAAATGTAATGATGCGTCTTTTCATTAGGACATTGATCATTTAGAAAGAATCAAATATGACCTGATTGAGGATGATTTGAACTGATGAAATATTTCATGGCTAACGTTCTCAAAGCATAAATATTTTAAGCTAATTTAATCAAATCAAATTTAATGCAGTGAAGCAGAAATGCCTTATTATTATTGAGTAGGTTCACTGTTATGGTATTTCGTGAATTAAAACATGTGAATTTATATACCTTTCTAAAATCAGTAAACTATTAAATGCACAATTTTCATATACTGCTGCTAAACTGTTTTCATAGGACAGATGAACAATATACTAACTAAGCTTTTGTCTATGATATTTTATATCACCAAGAGACAGCTCATATATTTTTACTGCTTGGTTGAACATTTTCTGCTTTATTTAAACCATGTCTAATGGAAATCTTATAATTTACATACCAAGCAACGTTGTCGTGATCCTCTTAACCAAAATGTGCTTTTGTGCTTCATTCAAACCATATCTAATGATTTACTTAACCAGCAGCCTTCAGGAAACTCAAAGATGTATTTTTTTGATTATTACAATCATTCAGTACAATTCAATGTACTTTGCGGTCCCTCTAAAACGGCTTTGCAGACCCATTTGGGACCTCGGAACCCAGTTTGAGAACCACTGCTCTAGTATCTTAACCAAAATAATATCAGTCATTAAATACGACAAAAAATGCATTTGCCAATGACAAGATTGTTCAAATCGGAATCCAATTACATGTAATATAGACTTTTTTTTGTTGATGTTTATATCTTCATAATATCTGTTATTTTTTCTATTTTAACACCTTTTTTCCTGATATATAACTATAACTCCATGTCAGTTGTTACCTTTTCCAATAAAACTTTAAATGAAATGTCGGACATCATGTTTCAATGTACAGGGGGATTCCCAACCAGGGAGGATTTTGGATCACAAATTGGTAGATTCACACCGTTTATGTGACGGTTATTATCATCATCAGTAAAGCTAGACCAGTCTGAAAGTGTTATTAATAAACGGATCGCAAACTGTAAAATGGAATTGCAGTAATATACGCTAACCAGTCACCACTCGGGACAATACTAAAACCCGAAATACCATCAGTATCCACATGTACCAGAAGTATCACCGCAGTGCATACCAGATGTCAGTTACAGCAGCATTTAGTATGGTACAGATGGTAATTCTGGTACAGGTGGTTCTGCTGGTACATCGGGTTCAAGTATTGTCCCCACTAGGGCTCAGTGCTAATATGGATTTGTTATATATATTGTTAAATGTTAAATTTTAACTGTTTTATTGGTGATGTTAACTGCAAAGGATTAGAAATCCAGTTCGATATTTTCCCAGGCTCAAATCCATTGACAAATTGCCTGTCAAATATATTGTTGTATAGACACCTTAAACGGAAATACTATAATTAGTCATGCAACGTGTATTGAGACGGGGATATACATTGTGTCGTAATGGTTTCGTAATAATACGATCAGGTGACAGTCGGGAATTTCCAGATAAATCAACCGGCAGATTTCCGGTAATTCTCAAGATAGAATTACGATTGAAGGATTAATGACGCACTGCTAATAAATTGTTAAAGCTGGGCGTTGCTGATAGAGTATAGACAAAGCAACGTGTAATCAACGTAATAAAGAATTCATCTTTGATGATGATTGATCAGCGAATTAGGAGATAGGATAGTTGGTTTAGTTCTTCAGAAAGACGTCTGTGAGGATGTTGAGGACATTGTATAGTTTCGCTTTGGTTGAGTTTAAGCACCTGGTTTCTACCGTCTCATTGCAGAACAGTCCTCATATATATTTCAGTATACTAGACAACTTTTACATTGTTTTAATAGTATTAGTGAAGTGCATTGCTTGTCTATTTAAGTCATATAGAGATTAGTTTATACGCGTTTATTTGTGTCTGACATTCTTCAAAGATCTCAGGATTTAGCACAGCACATTTTTAGTGTCAGCAATTATTCGTTATATACATTGACCTCCATATTGACTATATTAATATTTTTATCTTACAGATTTTGCATGCTATAAACAAATAAGAACAAGGAATGAAAATCTTTTGATTTTCCAACTGTCTTAGAAGTCTACTTGAACTTCATACGTAATTAAATGATGGAAAATAATGGAAAAGATGATGAGGATATTTATGTTCAAGTCGAAACTGAAACATCGAATCACGTGACCTCCAGAAAATTCAGAGTTACGCACAGGAAAATACATTATGATGTGGCAATCAGACGCGATGATGTCACAAGCGGAATAAAAGAAGTCGTTCATATGATCACAGGTATATTGATATTTCATATTTCATTTCCATATTTTCTTCGTCTTTGTTCAAAGCTCCGTGGATTTTATCTGGGAGCTTGCGAGATGGTATTTTACCTATGGTTATTGACGAAATGATGAATGGACCCGAGGGGTTACTATAACCTCGGTGGAGGTCACTATCATCGCTGCAGTGACCCTGGCGTTGATGGTACCCTATTTTACATCTGGGCATATTTTATTCATCGAACATAGTCATTTTTTAAAATTCGTTTTGAAGATGAGGATTAAATTCTTTGATGAGGAAAAATGTTAAAATAAACAAAACTTGAAGTGTAGGATTACTAAACTGACGTAGGACAATAAACAAGGTCGAACAAAACCGCTCAGCGAGATCTATTATTCGTTATTATTGTTTGGTTATCAGTAGAGACCTCCTCCACCCCATTNTACTTCACTTCTCCTTTACCTTTCATTTCTAGATCAAAGTCCATATCATTTAATTTCCCTCCCACATTTCCTTCCCTGACTATGTAGCAATAAGCACCGGTTATTTCCGTAGTAGAAAATATTCAACTACAGCAATGATTGGCTTCCATATTAAACTATCTAATTCAACACGAATAAGTTATACAGATGTGGAATCAGAATAATAATCACTTATCATCTAACGAAGATTATGAACTGGTAATATAATATATGGGGTTCACTTAACTCCCCAGCTCCCAGCTCCCAGGACTGTTTATGGGACGGTTATTATCATCACCAGGCTGAAAGTGTTATTAATAAACGGATCGCAAACTGTAAAATGGAATTGCAGTAATATACGCTAACCAGTCAGCACTCGGGACAATACTAAAACCCGAAATACCATCAGTATCCACATGTACCAGAAGTATCACCGCAGTGCATACAAGATGTCAGTTACAGCAGCATTTAGTATGGTACTGCGGTGATACTTCTGGTACAGATGGTAATTCTGGTACAGGTGGTTCTGCTGGTACATCAGGTTCAAGTATTGTCCCCACTAGGGCTCAGTGCTAATATGGATTTGTTATATATGTTGTTAAATGTTAAATTTTAACTGTTTTATTGGTGATGTTAACTGCAAAGGATTAGAAATCCAGTTCGATATTTTCCCAGGCTCAAATCCATTGACAAATTGCCTGTCAAATATATTGTTGTATAGACACCTTAAACGGAAATACTATAATTAGTCATGCAACGTGTATTGAGACGGGGATATACATTGTGTCGTAATGGTTTCGTAATAATACGATCAGGTGACAGTCGGGAATTTCCAGATAAATCAACCGGCAGATTTCCGGTAATTCTCAAGATAGAATTACGATTGAAGGATTAATGACGCACTGCTAATAAATTGTTAAAGCTGGGCGTTGCTGATAGAGTATAGACAAAGCAACGTGTAATCAACGTAATAAAGAATTCATCTTTGATGATGATTGATCAGCGAATTAGGAGATAGGATAGTTGGTTTAGTTCTTCAGAAAGACGTCTGTGAGGATGTTGAGGACATTGTATAGTTTCGCTTTGGTTGAGTTTAAGCACCTGGTTTCTACCGTCTCATTGCAGAACAGTCCTCATATATATTTCAGTATACTAGACAACTTTTACATTGTTTTAATAGTATTAGTGAAGTGCATTGCTTGTCTATTTAAGTCATATAGAGATTAGTTTATACGCGTTTATTTGTGTCTGACATTCTTCAAAGATCTCAGGATTTAGCACAGCACATTTTTAGTGTCAGCAATTATTCGTTATATACATTGACCTCCATATTGACTATATTAATATTTTTATCTTACAGATTTTGCATGCTATAAACAAATAAGAACAAGGAATGAAAATCTTTTGATTTTCCAACTGTCTTAGAAGTCTACTTGAACTTCATACGTAATTAAATGATGGAAAATAATGGAAAAGATGATGAGGATATTTATGTTCAAGTCGAAACTGAAACATCGAATCACGTGACCTCCAGAAAATTCAGAGTTACGCACAGGAAAATACATTATGATGTGGCAATCAGACGCGATGATGTCACAAGCGGAATAAAAGAAGTCGTTCATATGATCACAGGTATATTGATATTTCATATTTCATTTCCATATTTTCTTCGTCTTTGTTCAAAGCTCCGTGGATTTTATCTGGGAGCTTGCGAGATGGTATTTTACCTATGGTTATTGACGAAATGATGAATGGGCCCGAGGGGTTACTATAACCTCGGTGGAGGTCACTATCATCGCTGCAGTGACCCTGGCGTTGATGGTACCCTATTTTACATCTGGGCATATTTTATTCATCGAACATAGTCATTTTTTAAAATTCGTTTTGAAGATGAGGATTAAATTCTTTGATGAGGAAAAATGTTAAAATAAACAAAACTTGAAGTGTAGGATTACTAAACTGACGTAGGACAATAAACAAGGTCGAACAAAACCGCTCAGCGAGATCTATTATTCGTTATTATTGTTTGGTTATCAGTAGAGACCTCCTCCACCCCATTTTCAAATTTCAAAATTCATTCCTTCATT
>QRAM01000247.1:105003-143480 GCA_013436055.1 Halocynthia roretzi | reverse complement strand
TTTTTGTTGTTCATTGGCTATTGGTTTCTACACCTAGTGTTCTGTTTTCATTATGATTATATTCTGGTATATGTTCTATTCTAGGTCTAAGATTGTATTCAGTGTTCTTTGGTGGTTGGATTGTATTTGTATATACTGAATCCTTCAATGATTTCAGTATGTCTTTGGATAGGTTAGCACAGTATTGTGGCATGCATGGATTATCTTAGTAGCTATCTCTTAATTGTATGATTTATGGTTCTGTATACATTGGATATATATATTATTAGTTCCATTGGGAAGTACTACAGTATTGTGGTGGTTTTAGACAATTTTTGACTGCACATCTGTTGCAACTGTTCTGTTTCCATATTCATATATTCATTCCCACTTAGCATTATATATCATTGGGTTTACATCATCGTAGTATTTTACTCTTTTTCATTTACATTTTTTAATTCCGATTCAATTTCTTTACCGTGTAGTGCCAACTACAATGAATTATATTATTTCATTATTTAGAAACCTTGATTCTAATTCTAAAGTGAGCTGATTCAAATTTTCATACTGCTGAAATAAGCTACTTGTTGTAAAGATGTACCATATGTATTTAACCTGCTTATTAACGTTCTTGTACTTTGTTGAGTGCTTTCAGCATAAGTTACATGTAACCCTAACCTTCGTTTAAATGTAAATTCTCCTAATGGTACTTTGTCGACTATTTTTATAAGATATTGACATGTAACTGCACATACATCCCAAGTATTGAATTCACTGAAACACAACAACGCACCTCAATTAATAAAGCCAATTAAATACATAGATGATGAATGGCCTTTCATATGTTTATAGCTTATGCTCTTATGTTTATGGCATATGTCCGATATAAAACTCTATAGTAGACCTAAATAAGAGTATCCTTTCACAAATCACCATAGTATACACAACAAACTTAATTATTGAATCCATTAAAAATATAGTTGATGAGTGACCTTGAATATGATCAACTTATACCAAACCCTTGTACCTTTAATATGAATATGATTTTGGCCCATATACCAAACCCTGATACTGATGAACTATAATATACTGAAAGCTGTATAAAACTATTCAAATCCCTTAGTGTTCTGATTAGTGATTCCTTAGTGATTTTATGAATGAATTTTTATATACTGTCCTTCATTTATATACTGTCCTTCAACCCACATCTCATTACCAGATGTTAATTATTTCACTATAAATATGATCTAAAATAAAGTACCCTCAAGCATATTAAATTTAAAACAAATATTCCAAGTCTCCTCCTGAATAGATCAATGTACAGGACATGACTCTACTTTATTAACTTCCCTTCAATGAATCAAAATTGAATTTGAAGTCTGATGAGGATGTTTGACATTTTAACATTCTCTGACAAAAAATTCAGACAGTTGTGTCCCAGTCAAATGAAATCTTTATAAATAGACTTCCAAGCATTACTTTGCTTCTACACATTCGTCATACACTTAAATATTAGTTAGTCTTCTGTTTTACGTTTATTTTTTGCTCCTCTTTTCATTGTCTTTATTTAAATAAACGTTATTTTAGTCGTTTTTTAGTTAAGGAGACAGGGTGATGTTACGGGTTCCCCTTTATATGTTAATTTAAACGGTTAATAGTGGTTAGCCTTGTTCCGATGGATAATTAAAGTTATGTATTAATAATATTAACACCCACATTTGAATAAAAGGTACGAAATCTTCTGCTTGCTTGGGATAATTATTGTTTCATTGATATAGATTTGGTTAAATGGGTTTTGCTAATTACTCGGGTTCCCAATAGTAAATCGTTATGACGTAATAATTACATTTGGTTAGCTGCTTATTACCCAGTAAGTTAAGAGTTGCGATGAATGGGATAATAATTATCGGTAATTAAATTTCTAGCGTCAAGTAAGTTGTGTTAGTCCTAGGTTACAACAATAGTTTAGTTGGAACTTTATTACTCTGTTACTTAGGATGTCCCCTGCTTTGCGAGTTAAAGGTTATCTCGGGTATCTGATTACAAAATGATCGTTAAAGGTTGGGGGATCGTTGGAAGTTAACTCGATTTATTTTTCGATTCTCAAATATTTGTCTAGTACAACAGGCTAAAATGAGGTTTTTGAATATTTACCAGGTATTTATTGAGGGAGCAATTCGGTTTGACCTTCTCCCAGTTAGGATTTTATACCTTCACTTCGCCGTAAGTGACCAACCCGAGTTGAGGACTGTGTTTTTTCGGAGCATTCAAGGCTGAAATTGTGTCCTTGTATTTGTAAGCTACCTGGCAAACATCAGTTGATAAATAGCGTAAAAGTTATTCGTTACTGCATAATCTCCCGAAGATTATTATTGGTTTCTTGCCTCCTTTTTGCAGCAGCGCAAGTCGACTTCACATATACATATCTGATTAGATTTCATCTTTTATTATGTAAAGCCAATTAAGTGCCGAAACCCAACTGCAGTTAAACGTTTCCTACTACTGAAATAACCGGTGCTTGTTGCTCCAAAGTAGGTGTTAGAAAGGGATCCAAACAGTGCTACATGATATTTCTTTTGATTCAATCCCCAAATATAGAACTGAACGCTACAGTTTCGATTGCCCCCTACGCTATTGCTTTCTAATGTCGTTAATTAAGTTAACATTGATCAGGTCTCCAAGAACAATGACATCTGGATTACACGCTTATTATTTTGAAGTGGTTCCTCAGCCTTCAATTATGCAACTGGAATGAAATAATTCTCACAAGAGGAAGTGGCGGCAAGAGTACCGCCATGTTTGTGTAAACGCCTCCGGCCACGTTTACACAATGATAGAAACAATTACCGGGCAATAACAAACTTTTTATTACTAGGCTTTCTAAAACTGGACTTTCCTTGAGTGAATAACCGGATTATTGTGGAGTGGACACTCGCACTGCGGAATGCTTTATGGAGTGCAACGAAGGTTAATCGGAGATGCGCAGAAATTTCTGTGATTTAGAATGGCGGGAAGGTTTTTCGGAGTGTATTAAGCCGCAGACAGGGATGAATTGTATTTAGAGAAGTGTATAAAGTGGCATATGGTATTAGTCGAAGACAGTTATCCAAATTTAGTTTTTTTCGTTCCTTAAGCTCATCGCAAAGATCGTTTCTCCAGTCGTATATATAGTGAAATCCGCAACTATCCTGAAAATTTGATTATTCTTACGTATCGAAATTAGCTGTAAATACCAGTCCTTTTATCGTTATCACGTTTTACGAGTTATTTTCGGGATTTTTTCTTAGAGAAGAGCTGACTCAGTTCTTAGTTTATTTTGATTTATCGGTCTATTACCGAGGTTTATTGCTTTATTATTTCTGTGAAATAGTAGGCTGGAAGATTGCATCTTTTAACAGTTGTGTGAAGAATAGTGTAGTAGGCCTCAGTAAAGGAGCACATGCAAACGACAGGCAGAATCGTATTAATTCTTAATGCAGTTGCGGTCTTACGATATATTCCGTTCCAGCAACCTGATCGTAAAGTGAATTGGTAGGTAAACGAGCACCTAACATAACGACCAGGCTCCGTTCCAAGGATCTGGTCGGCGAACGAACTCTTCACTTAACGACCAAGTATCAGTTTTATATTATTTGAATTATCTGAACATGAACATGAAATTGGTATAAGGTATATTGCAAACATTATCTAATGGTCGTAAATGTGAGGAACGGTCACAGCAGTCGTTAAATGAGATGGTTGTTAAGTGAAGAGGCCCTTTTCTGCAATTTCCCTTTTTGTCTCGAAAGATTCTGCACCTCAAATGCACCCGACAAGTGGTCACTCTGGGAAATTAACCCATTTCATATCACTGCCTTATCTCCTCCACATGTTAACCTAGGCAATTCCACGCTATATTAAGAAGGTAACATCACGAGTCGACACCGTGAATTTTCGCCAGCGGTGTTTTTTTGATGCTGCTGTTTTTATATGAATGATAAGCAATTCGCTCCGGGCAATTTTTTTGACAATTTCATGAAGATATGATGATGAAGCAGTATTCTCTTCAATTCAAATAGTAAAAATCATTTTCTTCGTAGCTATTTCCCAGGGCCGGATTTATAAGGGGGACAACTCCCTCGTTCCCAGAGGGGCCTAACTTATATTTTTTCATCAAAGAAATGCAGTTTATCAGTTCCAGTTCATTTTATATTTGTCACGTAATTTAATTTCTATGTTGAGAGGGCATCCGACCCTGATTCTCCGAGTGATTCTATTCATATATCTCCTAGTGGTCCAACTGCAAAGCCTGCTACGGGGCCGAAAATATTTTACCGATGTACGCCGGCAGCATATAGGAATACTATATACATTTAGGAAAAAATTCCTTGTGGAACAGTTATTTCGTTGCTCTTACGCTTTGAAATCGTCTCCTCTTCATTTTCCCACTTTCTGATCAACTTATTTTCGTGCAAATAGGTCACAATGAGAGTAAGAAAGCTAAAAACTCTGTTACCAAAGCTAACTATTGCAGCATTGTTTATCTATGGCTTGGCATACATGTATCAAGACGCCAACGAAGATACTTCGCTAGCTGTGAACTTCATAACCAGTCGTAAACTGTCAATGCACAAACCGAGGTCCCATAACCTCGAGTCCGATAAAATAGCGGATTTAGCGGAGACCATGGTCCGAAAGATGCAAAACTTACAGGAAAAATATTCTCGAGAGTCGGGTAAGGCCGAGGAGATCGGGGACTCGGAGAAAAATAAAGTTTTGAACGTAATTAATCAGGAAAACGATAAAGAAAGGGGACGAGAGATTTTCGAAGAAGATTTGGATGACGGTGAGAAAATGTTTGAAAGTTCAAAATGTATTGAAACTTCAAGGGAAAACTTGAACGAGAAAGTATGAATCACAAAATCGTGATTACTATTTTTTCATTTGTTTTTTCATAAACTGGTTCCCATAGTAGGTAACCTGTGACCTCTGACATTACTTTGTTGGATTATCTCCTGCTACTTTTCCTGTTGTTGCCGCCTCCTCTTTATTCTTTACTTAAGTAAATTGAACTGAATACAGTAGGTCTCGTAACATATCGTAAATATTAAAGTCACGGGGTCCGCTACTATCCGCGGTAGGTCTTGGACGGATACAGGTGAACTACTACATTTAATTCACACAAGAGCACCATCTCGCGGCGATTTTTTTGATTGCTAACATTTCTTAAAACAGGAATTTTAAAGTAAAAGATGTCACTTTCTTTGAGCAGGGACTTCTTGGCATCCCGTCAACGGTTATCCGAAGAAAACATCTAAGGAAACATCTGAGAAAATAAAAAAAGGTCCTCCCGACATCTTGGATGAGATTTTTTCAAAAATACCAGGTGGAAGGAAAGCAGTGGACGCCGGAGATCCGGAAGCGAAACGAACCTTCGAAGAAATTTTGCAAGAGTACAATCTAAAGATATACAACAAGGAGAATGATAGAAATCACAAAGACATGGTCGATGAAAAGGACGCCAAATTCAAGTCAATTTATAAGCATTATATGCTCGATAATCAAAAGAGATTGGGTCCATTGCCCGATATCCGTAACGTTCCTTCGTTCTTCGATCCTTACCCTCAACGCAGGGAGCTGGTGGATGTTCCTTTCGATCAGAAACTTGATTATTTGACGTCAGAGATGAGAGACAGAGTGTTGTGGAAGATGAGGAATGCACAGGCCAATAATGGAAACAATTCTCCTGAATGGGGAATACATAAAGATGAGGTGGGATACAAAATTAATGATTCCATTTCTATAATGTTTTGCGTGGTCTCTGGTCTGTCTCGAGTTGATCTAGGTGAAGAACATAGTTGTATCTTATCTATCCTTGATATATCAGCCGGTATTGCGAAATTGAATATTCAAAGAAATAGGATGAATTTCTCCAGGTATTTGACCTTAGCCCCCATCATAAACCCTGATTTCTCATCATTGGGTGATCTAATTGACCCAAACAGAATGTTTATACGGCTATGAGAAAGGTTTTCTGTAATTTTTTCTGTGATTGGACCAGTAGAAATCATATTATGGGCATTTAATTGAAAAGTACCCTGGGTCTATCCTTTTTCAGGCAAGTTTGTAAGCTGAAATAACCCTGGTCTATGTGGGTTAACTCTCTCCTATACAGGATACGCTAGTGGTGATATACATTTATTAGTGGAAGATATATTGACACCAGCTGACTAAGCTAGGAGCGTTACAATTTAGTACGATTCATTAAGAGATTTGGTTATTGATCAGTTAGTACATTTCTACTAATAATATTCGGTTTACTGCGTCCATCAGTTCACAGAATTGCTGCTAGTCTCATTTAGGTTTCCTGTTTCTTTGATCCTATATAAATAAGATCCTAAATCCCGGGAGTTCACGGTTTTGTATTCTTCATTGGCAGGAGAAACAGATTCCAGATGACAGGATCTCACCCCTGGATAACTCCATATTGCAACGTGATCATCCCGAGCTAACGAAGATAATTACCGGTAATGATCCGCTTGTCCAACAACTCCTGCGATACTCTGAATTGAGCGGAGTTAGTTTGTCTCAGCTCGGGCAATATGCAATGCAGAAAGGACTGAATTTGCAACAGCTCGTTGACACACTCCAACTGCAGTCGCAAAATGCATTGACACAAGGAAGGGGCGTACCTGAAGGAGACTTGAACTATAACGCTTATAAAATGTTCCATTTAGACAATCCTCAGTCTGAGGAAGCTGTGAATGAAATGAACAAAAGAATATATGGTAACGCACAGCCGGATCAAGTCTATAATCAAGGGGAAGTGGAAACGAACCCTGACCTTCCGCCTGACTTAGAGCAGTTAAAACAAAACATTATGCAGGGTGAATATCCTGTTCAACTTCCGCTGCACGATCAATTCTATGGGCAAAATATTGGAGGTGACCCAGGAATCAATCAAAGGTTGATGAACCAGGAAGCAGAAGGTCAACAGCAACCTCAAGATTCCCCAGAACAATACCTCGATCCGAAATTACTGGAAACCTTTTACAAGTTAAGAAATAAAATACACAATGAAGAGGAACCAGAGCAACCTGAGCAACATCAAACGGCCAAGCAGGAGGCGGCGGATCTTGCAGATGAAGCTTCGAAAACACAACCAAGACATGATGATGCTTCTCAGGGAGAGGAAAATATGAAAAAAGCGAATAAAGAAGAAATTATTGAGCCAGTCAAGCCAGAACAAGGTTAAATCTGAGGTTTTTTTCACCTTTAAAGGGGTATGGGATAGATGATAAACAGACATAAAAAGGTTCCATTACCTTCTTAATTTTGCAATTAGATGCACAGGGGGTAAGAGGAAACTCATGCCCCCTAACTTATATTCGGTCATCAACCTTTTTTAGTAGTTAAACACTAGTCTTGTGTTTTGGATGTCCAGTATCAACCAGCCCTCGAATTTTTGGGAACTTATACATTAAAGAACATGGTACTACAACTAGTATAAAATTTGCTTTCCATGCTCCTCATGTTTCTTTGCGATGTTATTTTAGATCCATCAACGGTTGTGCTATAGGGAATAGAATGCCAATACGCATCAGTGCTATGACTAAACTACGATCTCCTCTCTATATAGTATATTTGTATTAAGATATTCATTCTCGTTTTGATTTGATGCTTTTAATAAGTTTTGGTTCGCCTCAGGGATGATTTAAATTATCCTGTATTCATTTATAATACTTCGGCTAAATGTCTAGCCTTACTACTACTACTACTACTAACAACACTCAAAGTATTCAGTTTTACCGCAGTCTTATCGAGGCTGTTTGCTACCTACTCCAGAATTATACTGCAGAATATATATCAGTATTTGTAAAGTATTTTTTTCGATAGATATTTCCCACAAAGTTTCATGAATTCCTAATAGAAATGTGCCTTACTTTCAGAGTCTCTTTGAGTATACTTTCAGAGTACATACGGAGTATAAATCGAGATTTATTACTGACATAGTACTCCAAACTTAACAACCCGATTAAAGTGAAATTGGTTATGAAAAGAAACGATTAAATACTTATTTATTTGGTTCTTTAATTGTAATTTGACCTAATCTCGAGATCGTCTAGTACTGAAGTATTTACGTTATTTGTACGTATCCTACATTTGATTTCAATGTTGCCAAATAGTTTTAAAAATTTCTTCTAATATTAGTATGTCTTTTTTTACTTTGGAAATTCGGTGAAATTCTGCGCCTTGAGTTGAAACGCTAAATTAAATGAACTTTAAGCCAATTTCTTCTCTTCCTATTTAGATGAAAAGCAAGAAAGCAATGAAATTGAGAGAGTTCTAAGGTCTACAAACAGAAAGGAGACGGAAGGTGAGAAAGTGAACCAGGAAGTGATGACAAAACAGGAAGTGGAGGGCACAGAACAGGAAGTTCTTGAGAAAGCGTTAGCATACATGAGCGAGCAAGAATTTGAACTACTCATGCGAAAACAGAACGCAGGTTGGTTATTTGCACTTAAAAAAATGTACACCATTTGTAGATGATTTTTTACTGTAATGGTATTGGGTTTTATGTAAGGTATAAAAACAAAGTATTGAATATAATTACAGGTAAACAAAATGAAAACTGAAAAAAGTCGACATTTTTAAAGTAATGTACAAGTAATGACGCTAGTCATGTTACACTCATACATGGAGGTGGAATTCAGATCTCACGTAAAAATAATGTTCTGCAATTACTGTCCAAAAAAAACAAGATTATCACTGATTTTGGATTTCGAAAAATCTGATGAAGGATTTTCAACTGTAGCAAGTGATAATTATTAGTGGCCAAATCAGAAAAATATTGAATTTTTGTTCAGGCACCACTCAGATATCACGCATAGGGATTGACAACATTCGTGTTGTTGTTATTGAAATGGATGAAGATGAGGAAGCTACTGCGATTGGAAAATCGAAAGTTCTCACCGTGAATGAATACAAGAAATGGAAGCCGCAGCAATTTATAAGGGAGATTGCAAACCCAGTGCCGAAAAGTAAAGAAAAGCCAACTTTGATGCCATATACCGTAAGTTGATTATCTTACCTCTTGTATTATTCATGAGATTTTACTCGATTCAATACTCTAGCATATACTTCCCAACATGATGGATTAATGAACTATAAAAATGTTTATGGAAAGCTAACCAAACACATGCACTTCACATAAATTACTGATGATGAATAACCTAACATATCAAATGAGTCATTAGATCTCTCGGATTGGTTCTCTCGTTTCATATTGACTCTCTAGACTGGTAATATTTCACACTAAGGAACTCGAGTTGCTTGGCGAGTGGAACAGCGCAAAGTAGGGGCAATTTTTTTTTTCTGGGGTACACATATTAAATTCCACCAATTAAATGCCATGTACAAGTACTGGTGGCCAACAAGTTTCATAACTTGTCTAGCAAATATTTTTTGCAAACTCTGCGTCTTCTTCACGTAGGCTGATCTCTTACGACCGGATCCAAGGAAACTCATCAAGGATTTGTCTCCGAAAGTAGACACTGTGGCGATAGAGAAAGAATTGAAGGCAGAGAGAAAAAGAAGAATTGCTCTTGGTGATGATGATCTGCAAAATGTAAGTGATAAAAGAACTATCTGCTTAGTCTGTGTTATATAATCTGTTGTAACACTGTCTATATTTCATAGAGCACTATTAACACACTAGCAGAAAAATCTTTGAGCTCGGGGCACCGGGGCATATTTTGTAGAAAAAATTACGCCACAACAACCTGCGCAATCGGTCCAACCATTGGTTTTGAATAGCATAAAACCGGCACACACACACATTCAATTTTATTTGTTTATATATAAGAAGATATATTAAATATGTCAGACTAAATCTGTATTTAGCTCCCCACATATTATTCAATATATCAAATGTTGCACAAACTATTATGAAGCAACTATGCATTGCATCTCTTGGGCACAAATATTTTGTATGCAGTCTTTATACTATATTTTTGCGTGACTCGTAATAATGGTGAAGCAACCAAACCTTCGAAGAAATATAGGCACCCTCTGTCCTTAAGAACCTATAGGCAACTGCATTTCCTACCTCCCTTGATTATTACCATCCCAATCACACACATCAGCTTTATTGTTTCAAGATGTAACCCTGTGTTAGGATCTGGCTACCACACTGTATTTTCAATCTCTTTTTTTTCAGATTCCAGAAGTCAAAGAAGAACTCTTGGCTGCCGGAAAAGGACACAAAATCCCTAATTTTGTCCATTTTATTTGGTTCACTTGTCACAAGTTTAGAATCCATCATTACATGAGCATGAGAAGCGCGTTGATCTATCAACATCCGAAATTAATCTTGTTCCACACCGACTGCAAACCGAACGGAACCTATTGGAATGCAATCCTTAAGGAAGCGGGAGACAAACTGAGAATTGTAAGAAGAAGTCCACCAGAGAAAATATGGGGAACGAAGATTGAAGTAAGTTGAAAAATGATTTTCATAATAATTTTTATCTTTTAATAATTACTAGCAGAGCGGCCCGGCTTACCTCGGGTAAAACTTTATCGAACTAAATTCGCTGTTATTGAATATTTTATCGGAATTCTTTAAGCAGATTTGTAGCCTTCAAATCTGTGTCATCAAAACGTTTGTATCTGTCACGGCAGATGTTACAGAGAAATTTGAATCTGCCTTGAATCGTTCGGCCCGCGAGAATTAAAGGAAAAACGTGTTCGTTCAGACATAGACAAGTTTTAGAAGTTTTATTTTATTTCTCTGACATTGTTGCAATTCTCACAGAAAGTTGAACATCGTTCGGACGTCACTCGCTTGCAGATCCTTCTTGAAGTCGGTGGAATATACGTTGATGATGACATCATTATTTTGAAGTCGCTCGATCCGTTACGTAACGAAACCATGGTGTTGGGAGAAGAAAATTATGATGCGTTGGGTATGTTTGGTCTCTTCAGGTTCTTTCATAGCAAAGCCCGCCTTTTTTTACTTTTTCTACTTTTATACTTTTACAGCGAATAGCATAATAATGGCAAAGAGATCTTCGTGGTTCCTGTCAAGATGGTATCAAGAATACCAAGCATTCAACAATTCCAAGTGAGTAATCTTCTATTACTATTTATGGACTTCTGCTTCTGAACTCCTCCATATTGTAATGTTCAATTTCTTCCACATCAGATGGAGTCACAGTTCATGTTTCGTGCCTTGGTCGTTATGGCTGATCTTTCCGAATACAATCAGAGTTGTGAAAGAGAAAATGCTGCGGCCAAACTGGGAGGAAATCAAATATATTTATCATGAATTATGGGATTGGTCTGAAAATTATTCTATTCATTTGTATTCAAGGTAAGAATGATAGTTACCATTAACTAGCAATGTAATTAATATTTTATTATTCAATTTAATTAATTTACTTGTTTTATTGCATTCTAACTTATTCATGTATGTTGATATAGTATATACTGTATAATAATGGTTCTCAAACTTTTTCGAAAAAATTGCGTAGCGTTCCACTGAAATTTCTCATGAAAAAATATATTGAATTATTATGACGCTGGAATGCCAGTCAAAATACTTCAATGCTATGGTAGTTAGAGGTTTCTCTCGTTGGAACACGTGTGAACTCATTTTTATCATTATATTATTATAGTAAACTAGGAAAGTGACTCAAAAATTTATTTTTTTGTTTATTACATTCATTTAGTACAATTCAATGTACTTTGCGGTCGCTCTGAAACGGCTTCACGGACCCCTTGAGGAAAGAGAAGCCGTTTTAGAGGGACCACTGGTTTGAGCGATGCATCAATTATTTCACTTATTTTCATGGGTTACATTTAAAATATGTTTTAAATGAGAATAATCATATACAAGATGAATAAATAGGAAATATATTAATGCATATAAATAGTGTTAGTGATTTGTCCATCATATGAGCTAATTCACCTTTTTTCATTGGTAGGTTTATGCCAGTATTGGATGGCACAGGAGAACGACCACTGAAGGAACTTGCTGTACTTAATACAACTTATGGAGAAATAGCAAGGCATGTAATATGGGGTAACAAGGAACCGAAAGATATTTCACAATGGTTGTGATAGGAAACCATCAATACAACATCAATATTGATTCATTTTAACATTTTTCTTCAGTATTTTGACGGATATGTCGACTTTAAATTGCCTGTCTTATCGCGTCCAAATTTGTTTCGGACTACATCGAAATGCCAGAGTTGTAAATTCACCTAATTCAGAGAAAAAATGGGAATGTTCTAAAATTATCTTTGGGAATTTGTGGAAACGGGTATCTTGCCGCTTCTCGTCATTTCATGGTAGCTGAAAAAACATTGTCCCAATCGGACAGTACTGTATTTTTGTGGGTTTTTATCATTTTACAGTAATAGGATTTTACTTGTTAGTAGCTTGATGCTTTCCCTGCGCAAGAATGTGCGCTTATGGGATGTGCTATATGAGTATCCAACTGCAGTGAATTTAAAATAGGGAAAATCCAAGGTAAAATTCACGTAGAATTTGTTAACTATGTTTTATGGTGGGTTCTTGCAACACATAAACGGTCGTAAGGTGTCTCCAAAGATTACTTCATTTTTTTCACTGCGCCAATTTGCGGTTCAGTGTTTTTTCTTCTATTTATTTTTGCATTTTAAAAACTATTGATTCTATTGTACACGGTTTTCCGTTGAATTTTTCAACGGAAATAGTTTTGTTCAGCGCTTCATCAATTATTTCCTTGTTTAAAAAAGTAGAGTGAAAAAAGAATTGAAAATTATGAGGTGATGACAAAAATGCTTTTCTTTATTTTTATGTAAATGAATGGAATCCTCTTCGTTTACGCGTTCGCCTTTGAAGGCTTTTCATACTCTGCTCGGTCAACCTAAATATACAGGTATTTGAATGAAGAAATTGGTCCTCACTTACCGATTGGTGGTTATTTACAGATCAATCAAAGGTCCAGTGCACATTTTTTACCTGCGTGCCGTCACCCACCGTCGTTTGTGGTATGGCTTTCAATCATGTAATGTTTACACTTGCATCGAGTTAATTTGGACAACGCAAACACGACTGTCTTGCAGAGTTGTGGACATAGTTCCGACTTTGTGAACTTTTGAAGCTCTGCACAGATTCCAATTCTAGTCCTTAGAGATAACGAATGGCGACTGCTGGCCGAAGAAGATGGCAGACCTGTTTTACTGTAAACGAAACAATACTAATTTAGTGCGATTGTTTCGTGTTTTTTTGGGGAAGTTTAAAAGTAAGAGAACTAGTTTTTGAGTTAGTCATTGCAATTTATCAGTAATTACAATTTCTCAGATGCTACTTAGATATTGTATATCGTAAGAATAGTCAGGATATTTCCTCGCCCTCTCGGAGTGGTTTTCGCTTGAAATTAACCGTTTTTACTGTCTAATTCCTGCATTAGCTGACAGCATTGTACTAATGAGTAGTGAGCACTCTGTGTGAGATCATAAGTAGAAATTAGTTTTGTTTTTTGAACAAACAGAAAGCTTTTAAATAACAGAAGTTGAGGAAGAAATTGTTAGCGAGCTGTGGAATTAGAGTAATGGAAAAATGTTTGAATTGAATTTGTTTGAATTTTTTTTTTTTATTACTTTATTTACTTATTTATTTGAGTATAACTTAGGGGAAGAGTTTTGCTTTGCAATTTATTGTTACCCAAACCCAGTCGCGGAAAATAGCGGCCGGCAATACTATTTCTGTACTTCATTTCTTCCGTAATTTGGGTTCCTTTTACTTTTCAAGCCAGAAAGTTAGATGAGTTAGTACAGGAATGTTTTCGTTCGAATTATTCATAATATGACGTAAATAATTACCGTTTACGTCATTCAGCACCCTAGTAAAACAGTAGAATGTCAAGTTTTAGCCTAGCTACTTTTGTTGAGTTAGGTACATTAGCTGTGGTCGCAGAGACGTAAATTTTGGTAAAGTAGCGTTGGTTTAGTTGCTCCGTCGAAGTCGGCAAAATACTTTCTGAATATTTTAGCCGACCATCCGCTTGAAATGATAAATTACCCTTCGCGGTTTGTATGAAGCTCTGTAAGCTTTCTTATCTATTTTTTCACACCTTACTGCTTTGAGCAAACAGACTTCTAATGCTTGTTGTCGCTGCCGGACTGCCTGATCGGAGGCTGTGGTGAAACATAATGAAATATATCGTTATTCATATTGTCTGAAGTTATAGCATATGATTATAGTAAATACACTTTAGAATCACGTGGTATTGTACACCGGCATAGTTATAGAGCAAAGTTGTGCAACCTTGTAGCACTCCCGGGCCAAATACACTTAACCGAATTAGACAGCGGGCCGCACTAGCATTTCACATCGACTATCTACTAGTGACTTGCATAAAGAAATCTATTTGGTTCTCTTGCAAATCAAATGAATCAACTTGGCTATTTATAAAACATCAAAGACAGTGGCACTGAATACCTGTTACTGGCCGTATTCTATTCAAAAACCGCAGCTTCCTGCGGGCCGCACAAATTTCCAGCTAGTACTGGACATTACAAATCGTTCGATTTATTACTACTTACACACCAATATGGAATCACTGCACGTGCTTATTGCTTAATGGTTAAATCAACACCGATGCTATAGTATTATTCACTTCCGACACAGTTTCCATAAATGTTTTGTTGTTTCCTATTTCTGTGATGTCATTTACTATTGCTTGTTTGTTCACCGTGTGCTGTCGCTCTTTCTTTTCATTTCGAATCGTAAAATTCCAAGTCAAACATCGGTATATGGCTTTGTCAAGTTTACGCCATGTTTTTGACGAGTAGGTATACGCTGTAAACATGATATCGCATTTGAAGTCGCTCTTTTACGCAGCAATTTAACGGTTTACTGCCGCGTATACCTAGCCATTCAAACGTTTGCGCCCACACACAAAGGATAACTCATTTCTTTTTGAGTAAATACTTGCGCGAAATTTTGTTACGAAGGCATTGTTACTTAGATACACCTTAAAGTTTGTATAGCTAGTTCAAATTCGGGATTCTCAGCCCTTTTTTACGCCCCAAGACACTGGAAATGTTGGATCAATGTTCGCACCTCCTGGAAAAATTCCACGTTGCACTCTAGGTTGGGAGCACATGCTCTACATCAGCGGTTCTCAACCTTTTGAGCCGCGGACTATTTCCGTGCCAGCATAGGTTTTCGTGGATTGAAATTACGCTGTGAATATTATGATACAAACAGTACTATTTGTATAATTGACTTATTTAACCGAAAATTCTTCTTAAAGCGCGCGTATGCAAAATCCTAATGTGAGCCCTGTCCTTGAACTTGTTGCACAAGCTCGTCAAAATTCGGAGCAATGGTTGTCAAAGCACACCGAATATCATTCTGTGGTTGAAGTTTGTTGCGATACACAATTTAAATAGTGCCTGCTGACTCGCTCAAACCTTTTCGGACCTCGGGGCTGCTCTACATATTACGCAATGTGTATCGATATACACGGTATCAGGTCGCCAGATTTGGCAGTCGCCGCCCACGGGCCCATCAGAAGTCCATTCATTTACTACTTGTTAGACCCGGGCTAAGAAACTCTGGCTTAGATATCGAACCTGTTCGGGCACACAGCGATCATATTGTCAATAATTTTAAACCTTAGCTTCATGAAAGTATAATGTTTCAGTGTCGTAATGCACGATTGCCAGTAGAATAACAGTCGTCTGTCGTCTCCTCTCATGTTACCTTTCAATATCTATATAGTGCAGAAAATATGACAGAGTGCTGGATCTCTTACTAATTGTTTTTCCTAAGATGTTAAACTCAACATGAAAGTCTAACGAGGCGTCTGCCCGACGACTACTGCGCGTTTATCTGCTGTAGAAACCGATTAGACTTTTTGTTCCCTTAGAAATTGGTGTAGATGAATGTGTGGTATTCAAGTGAAATACAGTGTAGTTTTGAAGTATGACATTAGGCCTTTTTGCTTGGGTATGTCTCTCTGTCATGAGGAAGAGGTGTATTAACGGCAACTTTCTTATGATGCTTTTAAGTTGCCTGCCGTCACTCCTTCCAGAATCTCAAAGGATTTTCTAATTGATTTTTAATTATTTTCATTCAACTTGAATTGCTGATGAATAATATGTTAATGACCGATACAAAAGCGTAAAATTTTATTTCTCCGCAAAGAATGTTCCTTATCGGGCTCAAGTGGTTGATTATCCCTGCAAACCGGGGTCGCGCTGCTCGTATTTTTCAAGCGTTTAATATCATTCCGTACAGATGTCTCATAGCTTGATATCATCTGACACCGTAGAGTCATTTCGTCAACCAGATCGAAAACACTTCATAAAAAGCTTCAAATGCGAAATGCGAATGAATCGCGGTTCCTTTGGCCTTATTAAATGTTTCAATGAGTTTTCCAGCATCTGACTGAGGTTTCCTTTTGAACATAAGTTACATGATATGGAGACGTGATCAAATGTAACTTGATCTTATTATTGCATATGCTGGTAAGATATTGATCTGAATTTCTATCACTAATGCAGACAAATATGATCCATTGACATCCTGCATTAGTCTGCTTCGTCCAACAAAGAATCTATTGTAACAATCATGGTGACGATGACGTCAACATGATAACGGGATAATATGTTAAGAAATTTGATAGGGTTTGATAAAATGGAACTTATAGTTTGTTTGTTGTTGATTTTGTTTTTTTAAATTGAACTGAATGTGCGTACCGTACCGGTCGGTATATGTTACCGTGAATTAGGTAAACTAGAGATTTACTGGAATAATACGTTTTCATATGTAAGGTATGAATTGAAACACGCAAATGTAGAAGATCTTCTTGATTATATTGAAATCGAATACTTCGAATAAGATAGAACTTACGGAGGCGTACAGCGATGGTAATATTCTTCACTATTCAGAATAGTTAATCACAATTCAGTGGTGAAGCTGTGTTCTGTATTAATAAGTTCACACACTGGTCATGGAGGTACTTGTTATGTATTCTCGTTTGATGGTCCAAAAATTTTATGATATCTTTTGATTGCCACCTATTACTACATCCCCTATTACGAGAGCGCCTGCTCCAACTTGAACAGTTAGTTGATCCATTTGATATTAATATAATTTTCGACCGAACTTACATATCTCTTGACACTACTCAATGTCACAACTTTTGACGAAATAGTGTTGTCACACATCATAGTCTTATGCAATTGTGTCTCTCCGTTCCATATCACTATATTTTTACTTCCACATTTGAGTGAGAATCAAATCGATTGGAAAAACGACAGAAACCGCATAGCAAACGATGAAAACAATGAAGAATTCTTGTATAAGATCGCTTTAGCGGTGTTCTTCGAGCGCGCCAAAAGATTTGATCTTGGTTTTGGTTCGTTGCGATTGTAAGTAGGCATTAAGTAACAGTTGACAGATACGCAAGATTATGAAAACGATGTTTCAAAATGAGATTTAAATACAGTGAATCAAAATGAACATACGTGTGGCTTATCTGAAGTACCTGGGCATGAGGGTACTCCAACTGTGAACCTACAACCAAAACACTTCGACATATAGTAGCAGAGTTATTAATTGGCCCAGCCCTGATAGGATATATAGGCTTAATTTGTAACTGCTCCCATGGGTGTCAGCTGTTGGTGGAAAACGGGAAAGTTAACCCAATCTACAGTCATCGTGAGCCCCTAAACATAGAAATTAAATGGAAAGTGAAGGAAACGAATGATAAACCGCATTTCTTCGATAAAAATATATGTTAGGTTCCGTAGAAGACGTTTTCTTTTTAAACCTTCTTTTCAAAACCAATATTCTTCACCAAGAGCCCCTCTTTTACATTCATCATTGGTAAATGCTTAAAATCGTTGACCCAAATGACCCACTTAGCCTCCCATCGAATCAGAAATGTAACAGTAGACTCGAAACTTTTGTGGGTGGTTAAGCTTCGAAGTCGACCCGTGCAACCAAATTTCGTCTTGTCGACGTATTTAAAGTGTGATAATCCATCACGTGAAGTGTGACAATACAGTACAGTACAGTCTTGACAATTGATTGCGCGTGTTAATGCTTTGTTTTATCTAGATTATTCAAAAAATAACAAAAAAATTATCATGAAAATAACAAACATTAATTTTTCACATTCATAATGGCGAAAATTGATAATTGAAATGTAATGTTTGTTGTTGGTGTTTATATTATTTCTTCCTTGTTTCCTGCCACAGCACCGAACAGCTTATACCTATCTTACTTTGATGTTTACCGGCTTCTTGATTGAGACGATAAACTTGATTGAAATGTAATCTGAAGCAATCTGAGTTGACTTGTTTGTAACAAATCTTACTTCTGCCCTTAACAAAATATTGTTTTCCATTTTTATATTGCAAATGTGGAATGCTGTGTTAATCTCTCGCGAGTTTGCACGCTATTGGTGACATTCCTTCCCGTCGGGAAATTTGAATTCTAAGTTAGACTGGATGTGGTGTAGTTTCCTGTTTTGGTTTGTGACGAGACTCTTGCGTACGAGTATTTTGCGGGATTTTTCAATTATGATATTTCAAACTCAAATGGTTTTGAAACTAGAATCTTGTTTAACTATTCTGCTCATCCACATCGCAAGGATTTTTGTTACCGTGAAATTTGAGGCCTCTTTGAGTGCTTTAACTGATTTATCCATTCAGAAATTTGATAAAACATAATTTTATTAAGATAAATTTCATATTTAATCCACATGTTCCACGTCCCCATATACCATTCTGGTAAATTAATATTAATCCATTTATAATTGCATGTGCCTTTTACACAGCACGTGAACTCTATGTTACCTCTGAGATACTCTCTACACTGTTCATTGCACTGATAATTTGGCTTAGTTTGCAAAAGGTAAAACCTATTACAAGTAATTCAGTTGATCCCTTCGACCCATAGGGGTCAATGTCGACAACTTTGGGATAAAAACTCATTTTTCTTATATAGACTACAGATTGTATAAGTAATAGAACAGTGTTCTTGACCTTTTTACGCCTTATTCTTACTTTCACCGCCATCACCTATGCAAAGATTGTCTGACTCAAAAGTTGCATTTCAAATAATATTATTGTACATAGAACAGTGTATTCTATCAATACGTGATCCCGATTCCTTCTCTGAAATTCTCCAATTTCTTCCTAGCCAGAAATTCCCCACTGTTTGATATCTGTTTCAATATAAGGAATTGTCTGGCTTTCCTTAGTATTTATTTAAGACATAATATCCTTGTAAAACCACTGTGTGTGGTCGTATTAAATATAATTTTAATTTAAAGTTCACAGCAATTTGCTTTCCTTCCACTGTTAGTCTTTTAAATCGTATTTTGGCGCCATGAACACCTTTGAAAAAAAAATCGAAATTTTTTTCTATTATGCGATTTAAAAACTTTTTTTTTTCCTTGAAATAGTTTCGGAAAATTCTTTTTCCATTTTTGGCGAATTTTCAGCAAGGTCTGGAATCACTATATTTCGTGTCAAAAATATTTATCGTCTTTCGCTCTTCGAGCGCCATAAAACGCATACTACTTGACAACGCCCTGTGTTGGACCATTAGCAAAATATGTGACACTCGTTAGAGAGTTCAAAATAAAACGCTCCTAATCTCTTAAGCGTGGACGATTGATTTGAAAAATTCCACCGTGACGCAAAAGAAAATTGAATGAATATAATCCGAAAATGTGTAATCCGAAACTTTCCGGACTTCAAAATTTTCGGGCCGATATCCCGAATGTCATTGTAGTATATTTATCTATATAAACTATCGATTTAACGGATTCCGGATTTAACGAACGGAACAAATGATATTACAATATTTTACATTAAATATCAATGAACTTAAAAATAAATGAAATATTGAACAGAGGGAATTCAGAAATCTTTAACGCCAAACCATGCGTATTTCATATATCTCTTGTTTGTATAGCGTAGAATAGACTGAGAATGCACTTTGATTGAGCTCTGAGTTCATTTACTGTACTGTAAACACTGTTATTTACGTAAAATTTGATGAATTACCTCACAATGCGCATCTTAAAATCATTTCTGGACCTATGCCACATTTCCTTACGAAGGGTACGCATACGGATAACACAAATAGACACAAATACGATGTTTTCAGACCTTTATATTAGATCGAAACACGCATAATTCACCATTTTTATCGTGATGACATCACAACATACAGACCTGATGAGTTTCCCACGGTGAATATGGTCCCACTATCAGTTTAATGTCCCGACGGTTGCGAGTCTTGTACTTAGCAAAATTATTAATCACCTGATGCCCAGGTGTTCTTTTACGGAAGTCACTAAAATACAAGGTGTAAAAACAGCAACCATGGAAGGCTACTTGTAATGAAAATATCCAACTCTGAGTTCCCTAAATAACATAAATATATTACTGCATTCCTAGCATTCCGGTCTGTTTATCGTCACCTCTTCGTTGCTATCTTGACTGCAGGCATAGGTTTTCTGTTATGGATTATCTCATAGGTTCAAGTTCATCTCATGCCCTATATAGCTCATACATCTTTTAAATAATTCTTCTCTGAATTTTGAAATTGCCGTTTCAGTATTATTTTTTCGTCTTTGGGGAAAATCAGTTTCGTATTTAAAAAGAATTTAATAATTTCTCGTAAGAATACGGTATAAGTACTAAGGAAGTTTTGTGCGATTGCACCGAGATCGATGAAGTACCACACACACGATTCCTCGACTGCTATTTTGGCTTGTTATATTACATTCATCTATCTGAACAATAGCGAATGTGTGTTCGTCGGTTTTTACGAAAGTTTGACCGATTTGAACCAAATTTTTTGTGGTGACTTAAGGTATCCCGACACAGGTAGGGATGGCGTTTTCCTTTCAAACAAGATGCCACGTGAGCCCGAGAACGCCCTGGGACTGCTCTAACCGATGTTTTAATTATTTCATATATGACGTAATCAATTCATGATGTCATCTTGTGTTGAAACGTAGCTTGTTCATATTACAAATTCGATCTGGCGTTGCTAAGTCTTTCAAACTGCTTAAAATAGTTTGAAGATGAAAGCAAGTGAACGACGTTGATTAATCAAGATAGTTCCGCAGACTTAACTTGTTTTGGATGACAGCCAAGTCTGGCTCCCTAAATCTTTCTATATTTTGTATTCTCCGATAGTTCCCTGGGTTAAATTCGTCCGCCAAATGGTTCCTGAGTTACAATCGTCCGCCAAATAAGCTGAGAGAGAGGCTGAGAGATGTGTATTGTTGTTGACAAGCGCCAAGCGATGGATTTGCGAACTACACCATTCACGCACATTTTTAATTTTCACGCCCGTGTTCGTATCGGCGAAAGTTCGTATCTAAAGGACTCACTGTATTTTATTCTGAAGTTTAACACTTCCCTGTCGTAATTGTTTTGTTATTGGTAAGTCTGGTGTTATCATACACGGATCACCTCGATCTTCAGTCTTCACAATGTAATCCTCCAGTACTAGCGATGCGCTGCTTAACAACATTTAGGTATGCGGATGTGATTTATATCGAACACATTCCTTACGCTATCGGCAATCTAACCCCTGTCTGCCCGTCTGGCGAAAAGGTCACGGTTTTAGCAAGCGAGAACTTTGATTTTTTGACCGTTTGTGCGTATTGTTGAAGGATGAAGCTTGGTATACAGTTGGATGTATTGTCTACATGGCTGTGCTACGTTAAAGAAAATGGGAATGTGTTGAAATGTGTCCAAGTATCACCGTAAACAGCGAATTGTCAAGCGGTAAGATCAGTCGCTGTGATTAAAGCATTAACACCGGCTTAGGAGTTCCACGAGTTCAAGAATCTGTGAATAGCGAAAGCTTAATGTTCAGAGTTTTGTCTGTGTAACCAGGATTAGCTGCTGCTTCAGTATGATGGAAGGAATGTTGGGAGAATGGTTTAGGAAGTGTACAACCAACTCATGTGATTGTGAGGCAGAGCTGAGCAGGCAACCTGCGGCCCGCGAACTGAATTTGTGCGGCCCGCGGGAAGCTACATATAATAGAGTACGGCCCGTAACAGGAATGTAGTGGCACTGTTTTTAATGTTATATGAATAGCGAAGCGAAGCGTCCCTAAAGTTGATTTATTGGATTTGCAAGAAAACCAAATCGATTTTTTTTATGCCAGTCACTAGTAGATAGTCGATGCGGAATGCAAGTGCGGCCCGCTGTCTAATCAGGTAAGATGTATTTGGCCCGGGAGTGCTACAATGTTTCCCACCTCTGCGCTAGTCGCCTGTAATAAGTGAACCTAGATTTCGGAGTTATGCGTGGAACCTATTTCTACCAATCCCTCCTTATATGCGAGGAAAATTCAGCACTTACGCGTGAGTCATTTACGAGATGATGTGAGACCGTTGTGTGGTTGAAATAGTTCCGAGGAGGTTCAACTCACTTTACTGAGAGTTCTATTAGTCTTCCTGTGTTTAATGACCCTGACGACCTACTGCCTTTACTCTCATCCACGTAACCTCACCCAAACACTCGTCCTCCGGAGCCTGCACACCTGCCACTACTCTCGGTGATTACACTTTATAATGTGATTTTTAATAAACGTATTATGTTGAATACTTGCATTGTAATATTTATATTGCCTTGTGATAATGTATTTGTGTCTTTTTGGTATGAAATGGTGGCTTAATCATAATTGTAGGTCGTTGTCAGTATACACATCACTGTATTCTTCATTGAAATAAGTATTCACACAATGCGAAGTTATCTCGGAACGAAACCCTCGCATATATAACGAGAAATATAGATGAAAATATAAATGATAATTTAATGCCAGAATATGAAGCTATTACTGAGAGTTATATTTACAACGGGAAACTGGTGTTCATTTTGCACCAACAGTGAATTTCAAAGAAATGAATGAACTGTATTCGCTTATTTTGCTGCCTCATGTGGGAGGTATACACACTGCATATTTCACAAAATAGTATTTTTCATCCGATTTTCCCTGGGGAATTTTTGAATCTAATCATCTGTTTATCAATGAATGATTCCCATTCACTAGATTGGCAATACTTTATGAATTCGTCTAAGAAACTCGCGCTACCACTAGAATGTCAGACTATGAACCTATTACTGAGTTTTTTACTTAGATGTCACTTGTCGAGATCTTTGTTTCGGTTTGTGTGCTATATTTATAAGTAAATGTGGGCCTTGTTGCCTCGAGATACATTTTAATTGACACTAAGCTATGACCAAGTTCTTAGAAGAGTTTATGAACGATAGCTAAGATGTGGTTTGCTCATTTTATTAAGATTCACTCAGAATAAATGCCAGACAATAAACGACAACCAAATACATTGACGAAATGTCATTCTCCATACATCTATACAATCCTGTCAATAGAATTATGTTGTGGGTCATCTACTAATGTGGTCTTCAAAGCTTCTTCAAGCCTAGGCTTCTTGGTGATATAAGCATACATTTTCTTCCTGACATGATGGTTCAAATAACTGTGTATAAAAATGTATAAAAATGTATAAAAATGCACTTCACATAAATTACTAAGGATGACTAACTGAACATATCAAATATGTCATAAGAACTCTTAGATTTTTACTATTTTTTCAAGACCAATTTTGAGGAAACATAAGATCAAATATTTTGGTCATTAACCACGTACAGACCACATAAATCTTGTCTTATCCGTGATAAGATTGAGATCATCGATTCACGTCAGCTTAACCGGGAAATCATTGAGTTAAAAAAAATACAATGCTTTCAATGTTTGTGATAAGCCAGGGGTCGGGAACCTTTTCATGGCAAGGAGTCAAATATAAAATTTTATAAATTTTCACTTTTCAAATAAAACTATTTCGGTAAAATAAGTAAGTATCCAGGAGCCACATGAGGAAGCTCAAAGAGCGAAGGGTTCCCGACCCATGTCATGGGCGCTATTTTCTGTTGTTACGTCACCCGTTACATAACACCTGTTCATGCAATCGAAACAAAGAACTACACATCCCCCAACACAAACAGACTTCACGGAGTCAGGCGCAAGGTTGTCTAAATGTCGTTGCTAATTATAGTAATTGTTTTGTCATAAAGGTTCGTCACGTATTGTATCTTTTTGTTATTTTTTAAATATTTGAATGATCGAGTACTTAATTGGTGAGTTGTAGATGTTTAATTGTCGTGTCATTAAGTCCTATCTAGTTTCTCAATGTCATTCTCATCTATTCGAAGCTTATGCTATTATCCCGCGATCACGAGCTCTTTGCTATCATTAGAAAATAACATAAATATGATGAGTGGACATGTACTTAAAAAATTCCACGAGAAATGTCGATTCAAAGACGTTCGTGACCTCTAGGAGTTGTCTTCATTATGAGCCTTAATAGCTAATTATTAAAAAATGTCGTGTTTAGAACAGTTTAATGGGATTTCTCCCTTCAGGTTCCCACGATTCCAAAATTCCAAACATGTGTGACATCATACAGAAGGAAATGATGATATGTTTGATATAGATTATGACGTATTCGTAGTTGTAGAGCTGCTATAAGGGCATTGTTACAATATACACAGTCGTCCCTCGCTATATCGCGGATTCACTACATAGCGGATTTTATATAATATTGTATTGTATGTATTTCAATGTAATATTGTATGTATTTTATTTCATGATAAATGCCGTGCCGTAAGGTACTAGTATGTTTAGGCGCTAAAAGTTGAAAAAAATTAAATAACCAGTCATATGATTGTGGGAAAGGTTAATAAGGTGAATAAGAGTGTGTGAATGATTTATAATGGTTTAAAATACGTTTAAATATGTTCAAATAATTATATAAATATGTGGTTTCTACTTCGCGGATTTTCACCCGGAAACGTAATACCCGCGATAGGTGAGGGATTATCTGTTCGCCTGTTTTACGCTATTAAAAACCAAACTGTTGGACCGATTTGGATCAAATTTGGTTTGCAGACTTAGGATATCCCAGCGCACGTCGCCGCGGCGGTATTTTTTATATATGCCTTGGGATGGCTCTTACGCTTCCTAGAGAGCAAAAAAATACCCTGGACACCCTTCAGGACTGCTCTAATGATCCCTAGCGGCCGCTAAGAATTACTTTACTTTTCTATTCTTGAATGGATGCTTATACACTGTCCTTTAAAGGTTCACTGTGAGTCGTTACATGCCCATTTTAAATGCTTCAAGTATATGATTTGTACAAAGGCCAGTGGCCCCCAACGTTGGCTAAACCCCATAGTGTATGTGTGAACTTGTTTTCCAATAAATAATGATTTTAAAAATGTTTTTAACTGCAGTTTTATTCAGTGTTGGTTTACAATTACATCATCAGATATGTTTAGCTGTACATGTTGTTGTATGATTTAGTTATTTTTTTAAGTATAATATATCAAAAGCCTAACGATGCTCTAGGGAGGTAAAAAAGGTTGGTAATCACGTAATACTAACCGTAAGATTTACGGTCCAGTAAGAGAATCACCCTGTTAGAATTTGGCATAAAATATTGACCGCCAGAAACTGTCTGCTTCTCATTGTAGGACTATTAGCCATTGTAAACATTAATTTATATGTTCTTGGATTTATTTCTCGTGTTTCAAATCCTAGATTTTAACCGAGTTTATTATATATTTGTATGTATGGCTGTCAGCGGGTTAAGAATCTAATTAAATTTTATTCCGATTTTCACGCTTGCTAAGTATGCTCTATGAGCGACGGATTTTAAAGACCTGTTAACTCTTTTGTTACTGAAACGAATCTGTGTTTATTTCTTTGCCAAGATCACAGGTGTCAGCTTGGATGAGATGAAAATAATTCAACATACTGCTCGATAACTACAGTAGATCTTGATCTAGATAGGGATAATAATTCTGGCTGGAAAAATATTGTTGTTATCAGTGTCCAGGATCCCGTGGAAATGGGCTAAACTTCTCCGAATAATTTCATTCTCGATTTGATGTTTTTAAATATTTATCATATTATTCATCAAATTCAAGTAAAAAATGAAAGTAAAAAATATATGACTAATTGTCACAACATCGTTGCACCATGTATGCAGATTTGGCTTTAGGAGTTGTATAGGCTCATTAGGAGCATGTTTTACAGGGCCCCAGAGGAATATTTCGCTACGCTTCTGCTGTTTCCTGAATTAAATATCATCTTATTTACCAGTAATTCAAGTACAGTAAAATATAAAAACTTTATAAAAACTAATGTTGATCGTTCAATACTATTTTTTTTCAATGATATTTTTAAAATTCGAGCCACGCTACTGTTAAGGGTTGGTTGTTTTAATTACAGTGTGCGTCATGGGGCATCTGACCACCCACATGATGTGATATTGTTTTGAGGGCAAGGAGAAAAGTTAAATTGACTTATGAGCCGACAAAATTTTGCAGTACGTGATCGCTAATGTATTACATTCGCGTGTGGAGTCGTTTTGTTTTTATTTCTGTTTCCGTTATAAACCATTATCGACGAAGGTTCGTGAAGCGAATCCTAACAAATTGCCAGCCCGCTTAATTCGTTTTAGATACCGCAGTTTCATAACAAATGAAGATGAGTGAGGGAAAACATATTTTTTTATGAGATTGTGTCTATGGATCATAATTTTTCCTTGGAATCTTTGTGGACCATCGGTAACCACAATGTTACTTCAGAAAAACAAAATATATATATGTGTACCCCTTCTTTGAAGCCCACAGGCTTCAAACTTATTTAATTCAGTGAGGAGTTATCTTTTGTGAATTTGTACAATTTTTATACAATGTGTATATCTACCTTATATGTACACCCTATTTGAACCCCACAGGCCTAGACAGTTGCGCTGTCAAATTCAAGCTTTGCCAGAACTTCCCTAACACTATGATAAACAAACCCTGAAAGTCTCGTTTTCAATTCCGCAGTTAATCGATGGCAAGCTATGCCCTTTAAATTGCCTTTTTCTAACCCAAAATTCACGCTCTCCCCTTTCGGGCTACACGGGCCCCAACGGTTGCTTCGTCAAACACGAACTTGGTTTGGTTTTAATTTTGTTGGTTCCAGCTGAACCATTCTGTGGATTCCTGATCCCAATGTTGCGTCTTATTTCCGAGGGCGCCTTTTATTAGATTTTACCTCATTGTCTCATAAACGGGGGCGTCTTATGTTCCAAGAAATTCGATGTTTTTCGAATTCTTCGTTTCTTTATCTATCACGTATCTGACATCATGTTGAGCTTATGCTTGTCTTCATTTCTGTTCCGAAATAACTCTGAGTTTGATTAGAGATAACCATCGCCTTATCAATTTCTCATCGCGTGTAACGAAAAATCGACTCCGATTTTTTACAGTTTATTTAAGAGGAGTTCGAAAGGTTCCGGCTAATGGCTTGTTATCGCTTATAATTTAAAAATAACCTGACAGTAAATTGCATTAATCTATAAAACAGAAAGACGAAACACGGAAGTTACATGACATATTCTTTAAGTGGCGTTGAGGGCACCTGTCACACCTTACATCAAGGCATCCATGTATTTAGAATGATGATCACAATGTTTATTTTACACATTTCACGGGATGACGAAAGAGAATCATTGTAGTATACAAATAATTTGAGTCCTCTCATTGGTCAAGCACTTTCAGTATTTTCAAAGGAAAAATTTGTTACCGTTTGTTGATAGCTTTGGTTGTTCTTACAACAGAGCTTCACCTGAATACGATCTTTATCAATCCATCAAGTCATTTAGACATTATGTACTATGTTCACGTATCATTTTCTTGTAAATGAACAGATAACATCACTGCAGGAGTCTACATTGCTGATAATGTTTATGCGTAATAAAAGATAAAGCGACCTTATGAATGGTTTTTATGATTTTCAGCAATAGTGCTATCTTTTTCAAATTTAGTGGCTTGTCCTTTATTTTTTTGTGTGTTCCTCGCGTTCCCTTCGGTTTTTAAAATATGACGTATAACCTTTAAAAGGGTGAGAACATGTAGGAACTTGGGAAGTTCAATAAGGTAATACAATTTTCCTGAGCTCTATAGGTGTGAAATGACTGTAAGATATCGTTGCAGGTTGTTTGTATGTTAAGGGTTAATTTGGTGAGTCCGTCTAATGAATTCCCCTCTCTAATTATTTAACACAAGGGTGACAACTGGTTTGTATGTTAAGGGTTAATTTGATGAGCCCCTCTAATGTGTTCCTCCCACCCCAATTATTTAACACCAAATGTTCGTCGCTACACAATCCATGTTCCTATGAGCTTATGTCGGTCTTGCGACATTTACTGTTTTTTGCTATACTATCATATACTTGTTGAAAGGTTTTTGACAAAAAAATGATCTGGTTTTCGTCCTAAATTTCTGTGTTAGTCGCTGCTTTACACTCGTTCCCATCAGTTGGCGTCGGTCTCGTACACAGTGGTTGTGTCTTGCAGAGTCTCTGAAGATATATACTGTTGTTGTTGCGATGGTATTGAAGTATTTATGCTACTTTTGTAATAATAATAGTTAATAAATGTTAATTAATATAGACCATGCTTTTGTTTTCGTAATTTTTGTTCCCGATCCACCCACGGGAACCGAGATCCCGTATGTATATCTTTTGCTGAAAGACATGAAACATAATCCAACTCTCAAACGATATTACGTAAGAATTTTTACGTCTTGTGGGTTTAAAAGGCAAGGTCCTACTGGCTTATGAAATACGCACAATACCATGAACAACAGGCGTTAGGTTTCTTCTATCGCTCGATATGTAAACATTAGCATAAGTCTGTGAGCGAGGGCAGTCAAGCAAAGAAAAAAGTTCCGGCACTCTTCTTGAATTTGGAATGATTCCAGACGCGATAGTGCGCTTACGAGATAAACAGACGGAACGCGAAACGGTGAGGATGAGACTCAGTAGTAGGCAGCCACGTTTCGACAGACACCCCATATATATAATGATTTTCAGTGAACGTTTCAGTTTAGACAGACTGTACTTGGATGTTATGACAGTGAATGGGGAATATTGACTTCTCTAGACATATCATAGCCCGCTCGCATTGTTTAGGTATCCTTAGCACTTAACCATGTAACCATAAACATCTCGCGCGCTCTCTCGGCATAGAACCATGTAACTATAAATAACGTTGAATTTCTAATGCTAATCTTCATCTCTCGGGCCTTCAAAATTGATAATCTAAATTCATGGTGACCAACCGATATCAGATCCACAAAAGACGCGGGAATATCTATATCTATAATTAGGAGAGAAAGATTGTAGCAACAAATAATCAGCCATAGATTTATATACAGTACGAGCTTGGAGTCGATGGGGCCAGGTAAATTACTTTGCACTAGCCGAATGCTTATGTTAATAATGATTTCTCTGGTGCAATTAAATCAGTTCGAGCTGATGGGAATACCGAGCTATTCGACATAGAGGTAACCAGATTTAACTGTATTCAATTCGGCACCACAATTCGGTTGATACACGTTAGCGTGGTCAAGACTGTTTTACAACACCGCCACAATCTGTATATATAATTTGAACGATTAAAAAGTAGAATAGAATATCTTCGTATCATATACCCTTTTTTATTTCGCCTTTTTCGATAAATTAAAATAAAAATCGAACATGGGTAAACTGTTTCTATAATGCATCAATTAAGATTAAGAATCGCATTTCTAGCCAAATTTCTTTACCTATTTTTGTTGACTTCGTATCCTTTAATTATAATCCCATGTTCTGCCTCATTGCCGTGGTTAAATCTACTGGAATACTAACGACGATGATGCGCGAAAGTGTGGGTGAAATATTTATAAGTTCATACGTTACAGGAGTTCATGGTATTTTTGTAACATACAAAAAGGTAGCCCGTTGATAACACTCAAAAGATGACTTGAGGTGTTGGATTTATGGGAAACGTTAGCCACAAATCTAATGTTCGTACGGCTTATTAGATGGATAATTGGAATAGAAAATTTATGGCGTAACAATAGTATATAAATCTGCTATGAGATTCTAAGGTTGAGTAAGGATTAGTGATTTTGTAAATTATTTTGACGTGGATTTATCACTACTCTTTAATCCAAATCTTTCAAGGGCTGGAACACGAACCCTATCACGTGTAAGAACCAGTGCTTAAGGTGTACCACGAATTGTTGAGAATTATAGATTTGTCCCTCAGACTTTCGCGTATTGGTGTATTATTTCGTATGTGTCCTTTAATCCAGTGGTACCTGAACTTTTTTTGAAGCGACCCCAATTTTCGGAAAAATTAGAGAGTACCAACAACCAGAACAATTGCAGATAGTTTACAGAGAAAAATATTTAATAGATACAATAGATGAAAATGATACTCGAAATGAACGTTTTCATTAATGCCACGCATTTCATGCAGCAGGCATATTTCTCTTGTTTATGAAACAACAGGCGACCCCAGAAATTTTTGTTTCGATCCCACTTGGGGACGTGTTTGAAGACCACTGCTCTAATCTATACCCCGATGACAAGCGAGGATGCTCCGTATTTCTGGGACTGTTTCTTTAGGGTTTCATGTACTGAACCTTTCGTTATAGGCTCAGTAGCATCTTGACTCTAGTTAATTAGTTAGTCAGTAATTATCTGTATACATAGTATGCACTGCAATATCACGCACAGTTGATCCCTGGCGTTAACACACGTAAACTTGGTTTCAGCCGAGTAAACATTATACATCTCAGCCCATCTCTAAACAAATTGGGAATATACGTACATATCAGAATGATGTGAAAATGCTAGATAAGCAAGATAATACTTAACAGGAACTAACGTTCCGTGTTTGATGAGACAATATACTGCTTACAGTATACTGTATATATGTGTGTATGTTTATTATTATATTCTGGTACTTAAAGGATAAATGAGTTTATTGGAATTAGCCATCATAAACACATGCGATAATACTCACACTTGGTTAGAGGAACTTGTGTATAATGTTTATATATATCTGTCTTTAGTATAATAATAACCAAGACCCGATATACAAAGACCTCTAAGTTCCTCTGAGCAAATGTGAGTATCGTATGTATATATGATGAGTGCTTCCGCAAGACTAAATTTCATGTTCTAGTGTCCGAGTTACGAAGAATTTATGTATTTGAATGAAATGTGTTAATTACGATCTCTCCTTGTGATCACACGCGTCCGGGAGGGTGAAAGGAGTATATTTGGAGTATTTTGCTTATTATATACGTAAAATTAAATTTTAGATCGCTTATTGAAGGTGTAAGAGATTAAATGATAATTTGGCCTTAATACAACCACACAAGGAACAGGTCAACTTTACAGTAATACGCTAACTATATGGCTACTACTATGAATGAAATATTATCAGCAAAAGTACAGCGAAGTATAAAAGATATATGGCTTGTATTTCAGAGTGCCTTTCTGATCCAGCTTTTGATCCATCCGCAGCTTCTGTGTGATATGACTCATATGGCGGCTGTTATGTTTCATGGTATCGATTCAACTCGAATCCATTACAGACTATTTGCCGAGTGTTGAGATCATGGCTTTGAGATCATTTGGTATCATTACCTTTGTTACCTTTGTTACCTTTAGTGTTTGAAAGAGAGAGCAAGATCCTGGAGTGACATTGCTTCGTTTTAGTGAAGTTTTAGTTCGTTGAGATAGTTTCTCTATCGCAGTGCGTTGATATTTTTATTCAATATCTTAATTTGTAAAGGCAAGTTTTCATTTTAATACCTGGCCTAGGTATCATGAAGTCTTTTATTGTGCTTTCTACTAATAGCTGGCTTGCTGTTTGAGTATTCACTTTTACTTATAGACCGGTAAATTTGTCCCGAATATGTAAATAGAACTCGATATGTCTGTGAGAATTTTACCGAAAATAGTGACTTGAGACATGGCGTAATACTATATGGGACCCGGTCTTCTCCAGTAATACTGAATGTTGTATTTTTGAGACTGTGTTGGTTTTCTTTCAATGATATTAGCGGTGTTTAATACGGAAGCCATTGTCAATGAATTTAAACATTGTCAGGATCTGTACAATGCATCAGGAATTTTACTAATTTTTTTTCCTTTTTAGTTGTACAATTTTATACATATGCAGACACAATATTAGGTGTTACTATTTCTATAGCTATGTCTCTACTTTAACCTTGGTCACTGTCAGGGCCTCCGGGGTGAATTTCATCATAGAACACGAAGTTTCTTTCGGTCCCCTTTCCATTATGTAGGTATGCAGACACAATATTAAATATGGAAAAATTTATGAGTAAAAGAGGAAATTTCCCGTACTCTCTTGGAACTCCGGGACTAAATACAATGTACCCTTTCCTGGCCGCTCTCTATAGCATTAGAATGATTTGGAAAATGTGTTCAGATATTTCCAATGGTTAAATATGCTGATATTTGGTATAATTGTGCAAAGAAATTCTATGATTATGCCGCTTCAGACGTATATCAACTATTATTTGTGATAGAACCCTTCATAATATGCCCCTTTCTCCTATAAGTTCTTGATAATATTGTACAAAAACAAACACACCCAGAAACTCAAGCCAGCCTGCAGTCGAAGCGTTCGGATTTTTACAGAAATATCTTTTTTCTTTTTAGATTTCTCAATATACAAATAGGTTTACTGCTCGCTATAAAACCATTGGTCTTGGAGAGCATTCCGTTATTTACTAAATGTAGTTCTGAAGAATTGTCGAAAGAAACAGTTTTATGATACAACTGTCTGGAGACAACATAACGTCTAACACTGTCGAGATCTACATTTCTGCATTTGCATCAAATCTAAAGACAAATCCAATATCAGAGAAGACATCTACTTTTAATCGATATCTGTAAGCCAGACACCGACTACACTACTTGTAGACAGACATGGCAAGAATAACAAAGACATGCGACAGAGTTAACGACGACAATACCCCTACGGAATGTGGACAGACAACAGACATACATGTTAAAATAACACGGCATCAAAATATGAATCTTCGTTGTCGTGTGAAGTCTGCTTATGTCGGCGTTGTGTCTTATATCTTGTTGGCCTGTATTGTTAACCAACCGACACCCACAGTCGGGGGAAAATGTGAACCCATCAAAGTCCCCGAATGTATGCATGATATTCCATGGAACCTAACTCACATGCCTAACCTGGTTCATCATTCGTCACAAGAAAACGCGAAGTTGGTTTTATCACAATTCGAAGGTTTGCTAGCCAAGTCTTGCAGTCGCTATCTCAAGTTCTATCTGTGTTCAATGTTTACGCCAATGTGCTTTCATCATGAAGGAGAATTCCCAAAGATTGTAAGTACTATTTATTGCTGATTGTCTAAGCAAGATATTTGTCTAAGTATGATGGAACGGAAACAGATAGTACTATGAAATATTTAGGGAGCAACAGCAATCGTTCAAAACTCTAGGAGTAGACCATTGAAGATATTGTGGTTATTTAATATACATTAGGGCATTGGAGCGCAGATACATATTTGGTACATATACACATTTTATATTTCTGAAGTATTGTTACCAATGGTTCACAAAAAATTATTATCCATAGTCACAAAAAGGTTGTTCATAACTGCTGTAGTGGACAAATTGTATTAATATTTGATAGCCAATAGAAGTGAGGAAAATGAGATTTAAAATCAGGCGTCTTTTTCTGAAGCTAACCAATATTTGTCTCAAAGAAATGCGGTTTAACATTCATTTTTAAAATATTTTTCGTGCAATATAATTTTTTTTTGTTGATGGGCCCCAAACCTGAAGTGCCCTGGCCCCTCAAGATCTAAATTCGGCCCTGTTTGCGCCCCAGGCTGCTGCCTAGCGGACCTAAAGATAGCGACGGCAATATCTAAAATAAAATTAGACGGCGGAAGATTGTTTTTCTCATGGCTTATTTCAGCTGTCAGTATCAGGATGTTGTGGTATGATTATCCCGAATAAACCATTCATTTATGTGCCCAATTAATTACAACACAAACATAAATAAAAGTACCGGACGTTGAAATATCTAAATTTTAATTATCATCCATTCAGTCCAAATATTTTCACGTCCAACTTTTCTGCCTGTTTTCTCAAATTGGTTTGTTATTAAGTAATTACCTGGACAACCCGATCATTAGTTCCATTGTACGATTGTCACCTGAACGAGAAATCTGTTATTTTGAAACTAATTGGCTGTTTTGAATGTTATTCTCACAGTGCAGTAATATACAATTAATATACAGTGGTGCTTCGTACTTGATTCGTTCCAGGAGGCCGTTCGAACTCTGAATTGTTCGAGGTCAGAATCAATTGTATCCATCGAAAATAATTGAAAGTGAATTAATCCGTTCCCAGACCGTAATTCAAACTCAAAGTTTGTCGCGATTTCTCAAATGATCTTTACCAAATTCGGTAAGGAGGTCTAGATAAATCCCAGGTTATTGTGTGACCAAAGAAACTTCAAGTTCTTGATCCGTGCTCGGCCGAGGGGGTCAAATCTTTCTTATGACCGGTGTAACGCCCCCAAGAGGACAAATAATGTGGATATATACCCAGATTTTTAGTTGCAAGCTTATCCAGACAATGCCAAGTCACTCTTCTATATATTATATTGTATGAACAGCTATTACCAGATCCAATCCACATTCTTTCCCTTGCAGTACAGTGTTTCTGGAATTCCTCGCCTGCTTTGAGTTGTCATCCATTAAAAGTTAGGAAAATGTCGAAGCTTATCCGCGCGGTTGGTAGGGTTAGGAATAACGATATTCTGCTTTCCCGCCATTCCCGCAGTTCCCCTGTCTTCCCGGATTCCTGCGTTCCAACGACGTCCTGTTTAACTCAGCTTTATCGCAAGATTTATCAGATGTTTAACTCGATTTATCGCAAGATTGATTGGGTATTCAAACTGAGTAATGATCAATTAACTGTGAATAAGTTCGAGTCTGTTTGTCTTGATAGAAAACACAGACACCGCCACTTCTTTGTTTGAGAACTTCAGTGGAATGAATCTATGTTTGTTCTGGTTTGATTTGATGCGTAATAGCAAGGTTGGAACGTAAAATTAACCATCAAATTAACATGTCAATGTCATGAGTCAAAGTTAGAAACGTGAGAACTATTTCCCTACACAGGACGACTCGGAAAATTGATTGCGTCATAACGGAAGAACCGTTTAATAAAGAAAATTAATGAAATAGTTTCCTAGGAAGCACTGGATTTTATTATTATAAATTTTAATATTAAAAAGGGAAGTAAAGTGATACTACTATCAAGCATATATGAGATGTGACGATAGCAATGGTCACGTGAATTTGTCATTGTTCACTTCCTATATCTATTTGCATAAACTGTTGCATACTGCCATTCAATGTAGTGTATCTGTGGTATGGCAGACATGGTACACTTCCTGGGCGCTACATGAACACCACGCCACGGGAACTTTACTTCAAACCTTCATAGATCATTTTGCGCTTGCGTTAAATTACCATTGAATTCACACAAGCCCATATACTGTGAAACAAATGCATAAGTGAAAGCAGGAGAGGTGGATTTGTAATTTTCATGAATTGCCAGATTTTTCTAATTGGAAGTCTAGCAAGCTTGATTTGTATATTTGAGCTGATGTTATGGTAAAGTTATCTTTAAAATGGATGTTTGGACAAGCGCGCGATCCCAGTGCTTGTCACAAGGCGCTATAGGCAAGACAAGACGCTGAACACCAATCTATAAGAACCTAGCATGAGGAGAAGCTGCGAAAAACTAGGAATTTTCCCAGACTTTTCCTGTAGATACTACTATAGACAGCATTAGATTTCTACTATTGGGCTGAATAACAAAAGAGATATGCATCAAATTTATATGTTGCTTATGCTATGTATAAAATACATTACTGTATTTAAATTACACTTTTATAATTGGCAATGGTTCATGTACACCCTGTGTATCAATACTAAAAATGTCACCATACATGGCCTGTTCGCGAGTAAATACTGAAAGTACATTCATTCACATTCTGCCAGGTTCCACCATGTCGCAAGATTTGCGTAGACGCTCGGGACAATTGCGAACCGATCATGCTGAAATTCAACGTGACATGGCCAGAACAATTCTCGTGCGAAGAATTACCAGAATACCATCGCGGAATGTGTATCACTCCTGAAGCATTTATTGCCAGAGCAAAACCAAGTACAGGTACTGATTATATATATACCGTCATACCTCGCGCTACGTCCGATTTGACTTTACCTTACTTTTTTAGTCTAATTTTTGTGCAGCAAACGTTATTTTCTCCGACCTTAGGTAATTCAGCAATCACATCGACAAAATAAAACAACTGAAATAAATTTTCTTTCTCTTGAAATGCAAACGTTGCACTTTCCAAGAACCTCTATCAACGACGTTAAGTGAAGACATACTTTGTAGATTTTCTGCTATTATAATGTCATACAACCTCGTACTATTAAAAAGTAGATTGCTGTGGAAAATAGACAGGTCGATATCATTCAGTACTGTTTACGAGCATAATTTATACATGATATGATGCATTGTAGCATTGATGCGTTGGTATATATACGGGGCCATAGAAATGAAGCGTGTAAGAAAGTTATTCTACAGAAAATATCTAAGTTGAAAATTCTGATATAGAAAATTATTTTGTAAGAAATAGAATGGCAACAAATCGTGTCAAGAAAATGTCTTCTGCGGAAAATCTCGCTGTAAAAATTCCTGATGTGAGGAATTATCGCGTAAGAAATTGGACATAAGAATTTACTTCAGTAAAAAATTGTCGTGGACAGATTCCTATTTTAGAGCGATTCTTAAGTAGGATTCCCCAAACCCGAGTTTTCCTTGTTCATGCATTATACTGGGGTGCTGCTGAACCTGTGTGTAGAATCTGGTAAAGATCCATTTTGGATTCCCGGCGTTGTGTCAAGATGTGCATTCGCACTTGTTTGTATAGGTGTCCCATGCTTGTTGTTAGACCGACAGGTCAGGAATTTGAAATTTCCGGAAATTGTTTTTCATTCTCTAGAATTAAACCTTCCTTTATTGATTGCCACATGTTGTATATAGAAAATTATACGATACGGGTTAAGTCGTACATCATGTACCACTGTAGTTTGTAGTTTGTATTCGGCCTATGACACGTCAATGTAAAGGTTAAACCCCAGTTGCCGCACGCGCCAAAGTAGTAATTTCATTTCGTACTAAGAAGATTACAATATAATAAGTAAATGTGTTTAAATAGCAAATAGAATAAGATGAGAAAGGGTTAACGCACCCAGGAACACCCATGTCGCTCGGGACTGATGTGGGTGTGTCGATACTCAAGATTTCTAAATCTTACTGAAGAAATATGTCACCTTAGCACGCGAACATCGCTCCAAAATTACCCCTTAAATGACCTCGCTGGTCTGGTAAGATACATAATGATATCAGAGCTGAGCTATCTCACTACATAGGTAGACATACGAACTTCTCTATAATGGTATATTGACAAAACTACTTCTTTGACTTCATTTCTTTTGATTGCCTGGAGCAGAGGTATAGCAACTTGCTTGCTAATGATACTATGAACTAGACCTTCTGCTGCCCAAACCCGAACAAACTAGAAGGGGGCATGAGACTTCTCCTCACATTATCTCTATTATTAGTAACAGTCTAAAAAAGTAACATTTCCCATCGTTAAATATCATGTTTAGGAAGTATTATATCATTGTATCACATGTCTCCCATTATCATCATCATCAGTATATCATCACTTGTTATGGCTGTGTTTCCCACTACACTCCAAGTATAACCAGCATTAGTTCGATAAAATTCTACTCCCTATATACATTTATATCTACCATGGAGTAGCATCACATTTGATGAAACTGAAGAGTCTAGTTTATAATTTTTGAACCACCTACATTACTGCCGGTGAACAAATAGTCTGTACGTACACACAAGCACCCTTGTCACATTCTTACCTCCTCGTGGAGTTGAATTGAATATACTGGAATGAATATCAAACAATACTTGATCCCGTGCCTAGTTTTAGCTCAAATTGGGACAATAATCCGTCGTCTGCATGTTATTTTGTGCATATTGGGACCTCGGCCATGAAAGGTCAATCTCAGCTTTGAGTGCTAAGCGCCGTGTTGTTTTGGAACGGATTATTATTCCCGTTTCGTTGGAGACATTGTTTTGAATACACATACCCCGATACATAATCAGTAGCTTACAAGAGAAAGACCTTTATTATGTTGATTAAGCTCGTTACCGGCTCCATGACTCCATGATTCTGTTTTATTTTCATATCAAAGTAGACAAGAACAATGAATTCATTATTTTTGACGTTATCTACGACACTTTATGCATCAATATAGTTAGGCTTGTTTTCAGAGCTTAGGATGAAAGAAACCACTTGAGATAGGCAAGATAAACTCCATGACGTAATTAAGACAAATAAATGGCTTATCACTCGGATATTTTTGAACAAGGTCACG